>JAACNH010003514.1:0-28575 GCA_019447015.1 Hymenochirus boettgeri
TGACTCGGAATAAATACAGATCAGTTTTGTGTTTGCGACTAAAAAAAAAGAGATGCCTTTCCTGTGGCCCTGCAGATGTTTGAAAACTGCAACTCATCTGCTGTCGGTGAACATTGAGAGTTGCAGTTTTCAAACATCTGCAGGGCCACGGAAAGCATCTCTTTTTTTTTAGTCGCAACACAAAACTGATCTGTATTATTCCGAGTCACAATAATGTAGTTAATTGCAGTCAGTTTCTAATTAGTGACAATTTGTGGCTCAGTCTGAGATCAAATGGGTGGGCACCCTGTCCTAAGTTAATTGAGGATGAGCTCAGATCTAGTCCTTACAGGTTCGTTTTATTTGGGTGCAGGTTGGGTTGCGGGTCTGGCTACTATCAGGTCAGGTAGTGTGCAATGATGGAACCCAATGCAGGTGCGGATTACGTTTTGCTGATAGGGGTTGGTGGCTGTTTAATATAGATACGGGTAATATTTTTGAGGTTGGTTGCCTGCAGGACAGCCTCTGAAAAATGACTAAGTTCAAAAAAATTTGACAGGTGCTAACTGCAGGACCAGAACAAAAACCGTAAGTTCGGCAGTCTGCTGACGTGCATATGTTTCATTGGGCTTGTGGCGGGCTCCTACTGTCCGCCCCCTGTGGTCGCATTGGTGGTAGGGGAGGTAGTTACGCAGTGTGAGCACGAAACAAACTACAATCCCTAATTCTTAGTAGTTTTCTGTGATTGTAGCTAGAGAAACTGGACTGCTTTAATATGAACTACTTTGGCCTTTCAGTCTGATATCCGTCCTATCTCCAGTCAATCCGTTTTACTTTCTCCCATAAGAGAACTTACCACTCACAAATGAAGAAACACAAGAGCAGCAAACATAGCTATAAACTTTAATGCAGAGATCAGCACAACATGTTTCAAACCCCATTAGGTTCTTCCTCAGGTGCAAGAACCTGTGTTCACCCCTGTAGGTCCTTCTCCCTGGTCTACTCCTGTCTTCTTCTACCTTAGGCCGCAAGCCAAGTAAGTGCTGTCTATGGGAGGGCACACTTCCCATAGCTTGGAGGAATATAAGCAAAATAAAGTCGAAGTCTAGTATTAAGGGGCCAGTCAGGGGCAACCAACAGGCCTTACTCTGCCCAGGTCTGCAATAAAGTAATTAGATATCTGAATGACTATGACTGTGCCCTATCCCTGTGGCTTCATTTTAAAGTTTCATGCCTTTGTGCCAGAGGAAACACGTCATGAGCCAGTAAATTCTGCTGAAGTGGAGTCAAGAAACTGTGAGGATTAAACCAGCTATGCTACAAGATATTTTGACACGAAGATGCAGGGTCCCTTAGCTATAATATTAAAACAATTATACAAAACTCTAGTTTTTGATAATTATCGAATTTACGGACCCTTTGCTAACCCTCAAATATAGCATTCAATTTCGCTAACCTTCAAATGTATGTCTGTTTTCCGGTAACCTTCGAATGCAGCGTACATTTGGTAACCCTCAAATGTAATGTTCGTTTTCACAACCTCGATATAGCATTTGTTTGTGGGAACCCTCAATGTATGTTCGATTTTCTGTAACCCTTGAATGTATCGTGTGGTAAACCCCAAATGTATCATTTAGTAACCCTCGAATGTAATGTTCCTTTTCAGTAACCCTTGAATGTAGCCTTCGACTTAACCCTGTAATGTATCTTTCAAATTAGATAACCCTCAAATGTATTGCATGAGTTTGGGTATCCCTTGAACTGGCCATAACCCTTGAATGTAGTGTGCAGAAACTTGACATTTGCCCGATCTTGAAGAACGAAGTGTTTAAACAAGTTTTGGGGTTGTACGTGTTCCCCAGGCCATTTCCCTGGTGCCACAGACATTTACTGTAAGTTACCATTGCTATTTTATCTGTTAATTATCCAAACTTTTCGAACTACTAACTCCCATTTGATTTTAATGGTTTTTACTGAAATTCGAAAATTTGGAAACGATCTTCAGTAAGTTCAGCCATCTCTATTTGGTATAACATTCCTTCTTAATAATTTCCAAACTGAGACACATTTACATATCTTAATGGTTAGTCCCTCTGCACAATCTATGGGAGGAACAACCTTTTTACTTTCTTTACCTACATGTAGAGAAGATTAAGTTATGCTGTGTGTTAAAAATAAATGCATTATTAATAAAATTAAGTATTTCTCACAGTAAGGAAACATGTGCATGTTTAACTAGAATACAGTAAATTTAATGGAACTGTAAACTCAACATTTGAAGTCTTTGCCCTCCGTTTGTATTATTACAGGGGGTGAGAACGCTTATTCTCACCTCCCTGTGAATAATATTTTGCTCAGGGGACACTGGAACTTACCTTCGCTCCGCTTCTGCACAGAACAGCTGTTCTGTCCGATCGTGCGCCCTATTCTTGTATTGGTGCGCATGCGCCTAAGAGGTAATTGATAGTAGGGAGAGATAATAGTTTTCAGTAAGGGCAATTAAAAAAAAAAAAAAAGTTTATTCGTGAAAAACCCAGCCATTTTACTGAAGAAAGCAGACATTCATAGGCTGGTGGGACTTTTTGTGGATAGCAAAACCCTAAAACAAAACAAACCACAAAAGCTAAAATGTTTGCGTCTTTTGACACAATAAAATCCTCAGCATGTTAATAAACCTGCTGTGGAGATAAATGTCTTCCATTAACTTTCTCATTAGATTTAAGTAGGATTATTTCTCTGGCAATGAGTCATTTATCTCTGTTTGTACTTTTCCAATCTGCTATACTGCTGAACTTTTTTTTTGGGACGTTTCCTTTGGCAGTACCATTATTTCCCTAGAGTTCCCATAGTTCCTGCCCAGAAACTTTCATTTACTGAGATCCAGACAAAACCTTAAAAGGAAAGTCCAGCCCTCAATAAATAAAAATGGGAATATGTGAATCACCTACTAAAAATACCAAAACTGCCTGATATTCTATTACTCTCTTTGCTTGTGAAGGTTCTCATTTATCCAGGTCATGGTATATCTGTTGACTTGAAGTTTAGTTCTTGAAGACATTTCGCTAGTCATCCAATTGGCTTTCTCAATTCAGAATGACTTGTACAATAATCTGATGGCAATATAAGTAGCCTTGAAGTCCCAATTAAACATATCACAGCCAGGGACATTCTAAATGCAAGGTGTGGATGCATTGAGGCTAAGGGGTGTTATTGAAATGCCCAGGGTATTAACACCTTACCTCTGAGCATGTAAAAGCTCGGAGAGCTTGATGAGGAGGTGGAAACCTTATGAGAAGCAGATGAAGGGGAAGTATCATGCAGATTATCCCTATATTTGCCAGTTCTAATTTTGGGTTTTGGTGGGTGATATCTATATATTTTTTATTCATTTGAAAAGTTAAACATGCCCTTGAAATGTTGGGATTTACTTATTTGTAATATATATAATATTTATATAATATGCAGGGAGCTATAATACCGGCTTCTAGTGGCAAAATAGAGTTAAACCCTGGCTGTTTAATATTGAGTTATCATGGGTTTAAGGCTTAAAGCTTAATTTAAAGGCCTGCACCCCCCACAAGATTGGAGGCCAGGCCCCTAACCCACCTGCCTACACGATCATCTATATTTTTAAACAGCTGATTGTGCATATGAGTGAAACATGGGTGAGCAGCTGTGTCAGGAAGTGTGTAGTGACTTGGCAAGAATGGGTTAACTATTGGTATTAGTTCTTGTAAACCAAAAAAAACACCATTCCACCCTGGGACAGTCCTATCGTTATATTACTATTACTGTAGCATGGAACCAGATCTTCTTTTCCAGACAATGTGTAGCCGAACCATGTATCTGGAATTCTCTTCGACTAGGGGTCTGGTAGGTACCTTAAGAGGTCATTTTAAGGACACCATACATGTTAATAAATGTATTTGGTATTGGAATATGTAAGACAGAAACCAATATTATACTTGTGAATGGAAAGGAAGGCCCATTAAAATGATACCCACACATGGAGCCCTTAATCCCTTGCCAAGTGAGTTATTAATATGTGGGAAATATGGATTACACAGAGGTCATGTTTGGTTTTGGAGGAATTAATAATTAATACAGGAAAGGAATAAGTGGTCAATATCCCAATACAATGTACATATCTACATTTATATGGAATCTGCCTAACTGAGGGTAATGAATGCTTTTGGCTAGTAGTAAACTGGACATTCCTAGACATCCCACCTCATGAGGAGGGGGGGTGGTTCATCAAAGGGTTAAAAATCCTTGTAGCCCCTATAACTGTGTTCATACTGAGGGGACATGCTAAAACCATGTGTACGGACCCAATGTTTCTTCCCGCCCCGGGATACAGGACTTCTTCTAGTGAGTAGGGTCTGTGAATATTTTTATCCTTTTTATTTTATATAACTGTTGTACCTATTGTATGTCATTTTATTATAACACCATTTTTTTTATTTTTGTATTAATTGCACTGTCCACCTTTTGGAATATTAAATCTAAAATTTAATAAGTTTTGTCTTTGATCTAAAAGAACTCAGTTAGTCTCTGATAAGTTTATATGTGGTTGAATGGAGTGCTTTGCAGTGTAAATGCTAATTACTCGTGACTGCTTGAAGGACTGATGCTAATTAACCAGTTAGTTGCTGGAGTGAAAGGTTTAGTGTTAACCATTAGTGCCAGGACAGGGGGTGTGCATAGTCAGTGAGTATTGGGGCGTCTTTAAGGCCATAACTTAAAGTGGTGGCAGTGAGTACCATTGATTGGTCAGATCACGTGCCCAGTGAACTGGCGTTAGTGACAAGCTGATTAAAAGACTGGCCCCGAACTTCCATTTTGGTTCTGGAAGTTCGGATCAAGTCTTTTAAACAGCTGCGTATGTTTCCTTCGTACGCATGATCAGCTGTTTAAAAAACATTTGGGCCATTGGGGGTGGCAAGGGCGGTAGTTGCACCATTGGCCTGTGCCGTTTCCATAATGGTGACAGTCGCCCCAATGCAAAAACTGTATATATGCTATATACTGTATGTATTCTTATAGAGGCATTTAACTGTTGCTTCTTACCTTCCAAGTTTCCACGATCCAGTACATCTCAGTAGGTGATTACTGCATGGTAGGTAGAGGAGCAGCTATTTAGTTTAAGGGGCCGATGATGCAAAAACTGTGGTTGAGTTTTAGTGTGTCCATCTGTCTGTTTAGGAGTTTTTGTGGTGAGCGAGCAGAGGCATAACAAGAAATCAGTGGCCCCCTGGTAAAATTTTAAGCCCCTAAAATGTCAGCCTAATGCAGAAAAAAATAATAGAAAGTGTCTAACTCCTGTACATACCTTCAATTTAAATTTTCAAGTTCTTCAATTCCTCCCTCAGTGCCGCAGTTGGAAGAATAGAAAGAAAGCCTGTCTTACAATTGGTAAAGCACCAGGCAGAGAGTGAAGGCAACTTCAACTGGTAAGTACTGGAGTTAGACGCTGAATACAGGGGAGAGCTATTTTAAATAGGGGGGTTGTTTGATGCACTATTGTCCTTTAATAGTTAGACCCTCCACAAGATCTACAATCATAATATAAAAATAAAGTATTCCTCACTAGTAATTGAAAGTGCGCATATTAAAACAGAATACAGTTGGGCCAAGTAGGGGGGAAAGTACATCTTACTGAAATTCCACAATGCTTTACTCTACTTTGTGAGACTTACAGCATTGCATGACTCCGATTGGGTTACTCCCGTACGCCTCTATTCAATAGGCGGTAAGTTTCGTGCTACCATTTTTGTTTTGGGAAATGGCACAGCCAGCGCAAATTACTGCAAAACCCACACTAACCCAACATTACATTGGGTACCGGGGTTTTGTACTATTTTCGCTCAAGAAAGTATATTAAATGGTACATAGACTGATGGTGCCACCCTTTCACTTATGTGGGAAAGATTTCTGTGCGCAGAAGTTCTGCAAATCCAGTACCCGGCAAAGGCTGATTCATCCAACCAATAGAATTTTATTGTTTTTTGTTTAGTTTTCCTTTACTAAAAAAGCAACAAACTTGGAAGGTGGACAATAAAGACCCACAACACCACAATGCTGAGATTACTGGTCTATTAGTTTAGGGCAGTACAGTATAGTGAACTGATAAATGAATGTTCGTATGGAGCCATAACTTAATGTCCAAAACATATTACTTGTCTGGGAAATAGATTCTGCAGAGATTGATTACAAGGATGCACAGGAGGGTCCGCCTCCTTCTACAGTCAAGCATCCAACTGAATACAAATATTTTATAAGCTTCTTAGAGGAGGAATACATGTGGCCTTGCTTTGATGAAATAAACAACACTTTACTGTACAGATACATTTTTAAAGTACCTGAACTGTATAATTTTGTGGAGGTAGAAATGGATCTTTTTACCTCCTATTGCGACTGATGCAATAATGGGTATGAAAGTTTGGCCATGCTATTAATCTTTACCAACCAATCAGATGTTATCTAACTGCAGTGATCCAGAAAAAGCTAACATCTGATTGGTTGCTACAAATACAGCAGAGGCAGATTGTAATGCATCAAAAATATATTACTGCATACAGACCCTTTTTAATGCTGAGTGATCAGCTGTTGAGAATGGCAGATGGACTTATTATTTCAGTGTCATTGCCATGAAAATTAGGAAAACAGTGAGTAGTTGGATGGCGAACTAGAAACCCTAAGTGCCTGTTGTGATCTTCACAGCTGATCCCTGTTTAAAAAAAAAAAACAAACGTACTACAAGTAATTACAATAGGCTTAAAAACCCTCTAAATACATTACGTTGAATAAAAAAAGCAGAACAAGGAAGCGAGAACCATGCTGCAGGTTTTTATACCGACCTATAGTGACTCGGTGGTTTTACCATACTTGTAAATTTACAACCGCTGCCGTACAATACAGCCACAGTCCATAAGGAATGGGCGATACCTTGCTGTAACATTATATTTCCTGGTTAGGATTGCCATAGGATTGCCAGGTGTCCCCAGACATCCTACCCTGCCACTATGTACTTGCAGGCAGGGGGTGTGTGGCTATGCGGCGTGACGTCATTTATGTCATGTTGTGGGCAGGGCACGCACAAGGAGGGGGAGGAGGCCGAGTTATGGGTGTGGTATGGGCGGTCCAGGGTCATGGTGCACTAAATGGGTGCTGACGGGAGGAGATTCAGGACTCCTCTCCGTCGCAGGAGATTGGGGTGGTCTCGCAGGAGCATGGGAGACCACCCCAATTCGAGGGAGACTCCCGGAAGATCCGGGAGGGTGGGATACCTGTGTCCCTATTGTACTAGGAACGCCCATGACACCCCTAACCCCAACTCTTCATCTCACCCACTCTCCACCTCTGCCCACTTCCTGCTCCAGCACTTCCCTTTACACTCGAGGGCCAGAGAAATCTTACAACCCTGATCCTCGGATCACCTAACAATGCCAAGCTTTTTTCTCCAGCCCTGCGAGAGGTGTCCTAATAGCTTGTCCTCCTCTCTGCATTGAAATCGATCAGGATACTTAGTCACTGTGCAGGTATCACTAGTTAATTGTCTGCAAAACCTATTTAACTGTGTACCTAGCTTAAGTATTAACATATTGCAAGGGGAATTTGTCACTGATAGAGTGCAATATTGCCTTTTGTGTTTCAGCAATGCAACTCATCACACTAATAAAGAAATAACAATCCTTGTTGCCACCTAACCATAAATAACTTTAAGTGAATCTCTAATGGAAAAAGATGTGTGGGTTCTGGTAGATAACAAACCCAGTTGTAGCAAACAATGCCAGGCAGCAACAGCTAGAGCTAACAAGATATTGTCTTGTAGAAAGAGGGGAGTAGATTCAGGGAGAAAATGCCACGTGATAAAAAAAAATTGCGTCTTTCCTTACCGGATCCGCTGCTTTAAAGCTCACGTAGGATCCTGATCAGAGTGGAAATGGCGTTAAGATTAGCGCTAACCTAACTTACCATTATTACATTGGGTATGCCACACTATTTCCAAAAATTATTGGAAATTGTGTGGCCAGCGCAAAAGTCGTTTAAAACCTACGCTAACCCAATAGTACATTGGACAGCTTGGCTTTTCGGACTAATTTTAGGCAAAAACTGCTTATATATGCTTATATATCTAGGGATCCTTTCAGATTGCCATTCCTATAGGACCGACGATCAGTCACACAAAATTGTCGCCCATGTCCACTATTGCTGTGACCGACAGTCCTTTGTCCCGGCTGAGTGCTTGCTATTAGAGAAAGCTCGGTCAGGACTAATAGTCCCTTCGTGTGTACCCAGCCAGGTTTAAAATGATATTTAAGTCTAGCTGAGTTGGTTTGTGTTTATTAGATATGGTAAACACCAAGAAATACTTGTATCCAACCCAGGTTAATTCAGACAGGAAAAAGATATAAATCGTATTAATTGTCCTAATTCACACTAACTAAACAAGTTAAATGGACAATTAAAACAAAATCAGCAAAACCTTCAAAAGTCATAAATTAAAACATGTATTACTTTGAATCTATTTGAGGGGAATATCCATTAGAATTTCCTCAGCGATTAATTATTTAAAGCGTCAGTAAAATAAGTGCATTTTTTCGAATTCTTTACTAAGTGAAAATATATTTAAAGCAATGAACTAGACAGGGAATCTTTTGATCTCGGTGCATGGAAGTTAAATTCTATATCTAGTAATAACACCCGGACAGACATTCCTTCATAGCAATTAGTTGAGATAGAGGAAATCTGTCATTTTATAGTGGTATAAAATTACATATGGCTAATATACCTTGCATAATCCTATAGGAATTAACTGCCAGGCTGAATTTTATTAATGTTGACTTAAGCTTATCATTTTTTTCTTGAGGCATTTGGTTACCATGGGAAATACTGTACATTGATTTGTATTAGCTCCAGCCTATAGCTCTAAACCAAATGAATAAGCTACAGCATAAATCTGGGCTCCAGGTGGTTTAGGATTAGTGATGAGCAAGACTGGTGAGTTTTGTTTGGTCATCAGTTGCATGGAACCTAATTAAATCGGAATATTATATCCTAGCAATTTTCGAATTGGTGTAGCAATGTAGCAAAAAAAACATCATATGTTATTTTTGGAATCTTCAGGAAAAAATTCAATGGATTTTCGAAACCGGAAGTTCCGAATAATCTTTAGAGATGGAGTTGAGCGAGTTATAGAGTTGAGTTAGTTATAGAATTCATTCAGGACTATTATATTTAAGCTTTAATTAATATGTCCATGCGACTTTTATTTGCCTTGTTTGTGTTTGCCTTAAAAGGCAAGTCCCCCTCATATGTAAAATCGGAGATGGTTAAATCACCCCCAAACCCCACAACTGGAGGAGCCATCTGATGAAGTGACTACTTGTCACGAAACGCGTCAGATGATCCTCCTCCCTCGTAATGTGCCATTTAGTGTATGGCCGGATTTGTGATGTTTTTAATGGATGAAATAAAATAGTTGATTTTATCTCTGTGAGCTGCCTACTTCTACCTACTATGGATTCTTTCTGATTATCTGCTGGTCGAAACAGCATTGGAAGTGCCTGAGCGCCACGCGCCTAGATGGATGGGTGTGCTCCGTGTAGTGTTTGGGTACCCTTTCTTTTCTATGGGTGTGCAGTGTCGGACACAAATCTGTGCCTGTGTACCCCTACCTAAGTCTCTCACTTTATAGCATGTGATCCTTTGCTTACTGGTACTTAGATTTACTACTCAGCAGCCTCCATAGAGCCAGTAATCTAATTACCACCAGATACACCAGACTTCTGGTCCCGACTCACTGGCTATTGCACCTGTGTTGGTGTGACATATGAAAGCGGTCCTGTCCTCTGTCTATAAGACCCCCTGATAGGATAGATGTGGTATCGCCATGCGTACTAATGGCTCTCACTTCCTGTTGTCCCCACAAACCCTCAAGTCACACATAAGTCCCTAATTCCCTGATGTAGATAAAGTAGTAACTGTAGAAACACCCTGTGTGTCAGTATGTAAAACACTCTCCTCACCTGACAAGGTCCATACTTGGCCAGTAGGAGGATGAGTTTGAGGAGATTACCTGGGAAGTGTAAGTGTAAGGAATTCTGCTTCTCCTACCCTGTCCTGTGGTGGGTGAATTCTCATGTGGCAAACGCCTCTGGAAAAGGGTCCAGGTGCTGCGTACTGTGGGTTGCCCTGGAGCGGGAGCTATATTCCCTAAATAGGGGCAGAACGGATGCGAGCTGGGGATGGAAACACCATGCTTCCCGATGTAATACCAGGTTAGCGTGGGTTTAACTTCATTATTCAAGTGCCTGTGCAGTTTTCTATTAACAGCACCAATACCGATGTAATAAAAAATAAGTGATTACTGCATCACGTGAACCCGGAAGGAAGAGAAGCAAGGAAGGTAAATATTAGTAAATATAAAGGTCTCCCCTCTCAGAGATGATTCTTTCACACATCTAACAGGAGGATTTACTTATAATATACTAAATATCATTTTTGCATTTGAAGGTGCATCTTACCTCTGAACACTTCTTTCCCTTTTCAAAATGCCATTAAACTTTTTTATGAAAAAGCATGCATTGTAGGAAATGCAGAAGACAAAGAGATGAACAATAAGATTTATCAATGTACTGTAGAACATTTTCGATAATTTTCGAATATTTAAAATCGAGGGCTCACATATTCGTTATTTCTCCCATATTCGGAATCGAGGGTTCACGTGTCCATAATCCAGTGTTCACGTATGTCATATTCTCCTAATCAGCCTGTATATTCAATTATTTACAAATATTTAGAAAAAAAACATTTGAGCAGATGCAATGTAAGGTACACCAGTGGGGCCAGTAGTGGGTTAAATTTTAGTTTTGAGGGTGGACATGCCCTTTAATCTGATCGATATCTCTCTCTGCTTTTATTTTACGCTAAGCTATAATTAATGATACAAAAAACAAATGTGATTGTATTAAAATATGTAATAAAGGCACAGAGAATAAAAGGTAAAAAAACATTAAATCAACGAAATTCTAATGTTTGAAAAAAATAAATAAAAAGAAATTGACAACTTTCCCAGGGAGCATTACAGAAACGTTATTCTTTGTGTTTCTTGCACCTTGTTTTAAAAGATTGTTCAATAAACTGTGGCTAAACTGCTTTCTACGTAGGTGCCAAGGAATTTGGGATTTACCATGCAAACAATCCTTTGATTTATTTAATATTTTCTAAAGCTGCGCGATAAAAGGAAGAAGTCGTACCAAATCCATCAAAGGAAAGCCTCCAGTCAAAATAAATAGGGTTATTGTCTTTGATCGATATGTTGCTGTCTATCCCCTCGCAGACCAAATAAATATTCCCCTGACACGCTAAATGGAATACAACATACTGCATTCAACCGATAGGCACTTAAGCAAAGGAAAGTTTAATGCCATTGGAACTTCTTGGAAACATTTACAAGCTCATTTACCCAGAGTCGCTACCGCTCTTGTTAAAAGTCCTGGTTGCGATTTAATATCGTGTTTGCAAATGTGGGTATATCCCAGTAGGGATTTAGCCACTGCGTGATTTAACGGCAGCTATCTGCTGGCGTTAAAATCCTGCTCTAAAGTGAGTGAAATGTGATATTAATCGCAAGCGTCAGATGCGCAGGTGATTTTTGCGTAACCCACGCATCCAACGCTAATATGGAGCTAAAGTCGCGCTAACCAGTAGCAAACCGGCGAGTCTGGGTAATAAGGCCTTTAGAATTAAAGGGACTGTTCAGTGGAAGTTATCAATATTTGTTAAATTGTTAGTTTGTGTAATGCCTTCTTAGTTTCTACATATTCTCTCCATTTAAAAATCAGTTGATTTCATACCCTTTGCTGTTCCCTGCTGTTGACATTAGTGATCTGACACTTCAGGTTCTAACGGTCCTTCTTTTTCATGTCCTTGGAATGTCCTAACAGTAATTCCTACTGATTGGCTGTTCGGTGGGTCAAACATGCTCAGATCTCTACTGAGCAACTGAATCAACCCAGGCGCTGGGTCAAGGCCAAGACCATAACGGTTTCTATTAGGGGTCCTGCAAACAGGAAGTCAGTATTTCGGTTGCATTTTTTATACACAGACAAATGCTGAATTGGCAGATTAAGGTCATTGGGATGAAAAAATACTGCTCTTTGTTCTGAAAAGCATATGTATTTGCACCGAACTTCCCCTTTAAAGCATATGTACACTGGGGAAAAAAAGTTTTTTTAAATTGCCCATTACTGGAAACTATAATTCCTCCGACTATTACTTTACCATTTTTTTTTGATCTGTCCCCTTTTTATTTAAATATCTAATCTGAAGATAAGATGCTTCAGATGTTAATTAAGTACCTATAATAAACTTCAGCTGTGGTGCAAGTCCTAGATTTTGCTGTTACTGGAAGGGTGTAACCAGAGCCCCATCTACCATGAGGCAGAGGGAAACATCTTTCTCAGGCTCATCCCTGCACTAAAGAAGAAAGGCAGCAGACAGCAGTAGTGAAAAAAAAGGAATAGTTCTCTTTTGCAGTGAAATATCCTTTACATTAAAAAAAATAAATAATAGTCTAAATCTAAAAAAGAGGTTAAGATCAATGTATTAAAATGGTATGACCAGGTCCATGAATTAGGTATTACAATCATGTACTACATCTTCTTAATAAACAATTACTTAGAAATATGTCTTGCAAAGACAAACTCAGGGTTAGGTGTGACCTATTAAAGGTGAGAAGGAAGAATTGGATTATATTATCATGTACAGATACAGCTGCAGTAATCCCACAAAGTATCATAGCTATAAATCCTTGACACTTCACTTTTCCTATTGTCCTGAAGATATTTCTAAACTTCTGATTCAAACACGTCACGATCAGAAGCCTTACAACTGATCTTAAGATATAGAATACATAATTCCCAATACGAATCTCCTAGCACTCTTGCTAGAGAAATATAGGGCACATTTATAAAAGCATGATGTTGCAAAATTCTGAAACCACAATTTTACTGTCATTGTAAAATACCAATTGGTATATGTAATGCATATGTATGTAGTCTTGAAAAGACTGCATAGGTCTTCTATGGTAGGAGTCATAGAAACTGCAGTGGCTTTTCTAAACGCATCTGTATTTTTTTGACATAGATGAAATTTTGCAACTGTGAAAAGGGAAATCAATAGCGGACATGTCGATATTTGGTATGTTATTGCTTTTATAATGTCATGAACAAAGTATGATTTTTATTATAAATGGATGTTCAGTATCTGGACGTTCTTTGGGAGTCTTAAGGTGGCCAAACATATTAGCGATATTAGGTAAATCTCATCAGTCCTTGTTGGGATTTACCTAATATTGCAATGTGTAGGGGCCAGATCCGACCGACCATAATGCCAATGAAAAAACGGAGAATTTTTGCTGTGGTATTGATGCCCTTTACTTTAAAGTAAAGAGAGCCGATAATGTGCCCCTGTATGGCCACATGGCTGACCATCCCATACTGCGTATTGGCAATTGGTTGGTTCTATGTGTACGTTTCCCTTTGCAATGTGCCACAGATACCAATGTGATTTGAAGGCACATTGCAATGGGAATCAAATTCTATAGTCACCGAAGACCTTGTATGCATTTGGGGAGGTGAAATACCTTTTTGCCCCATATTTCAGGATATGTGAGGTTATCTGGTAAGACTGTCCTTACTTGCCAGTATAACTAACCAAAACAACAATTTTACACATATAGCACCAGTGCCGGCCTTAGGATACATTTCACCCTGTGCAATATATGTTACTGGCGCCTAGCACCCCCTCCAAAACACCCCCCATGGAACCAAGGCACCAAGGCAAGCAAATCAAATCTGCCACCTGCGTTTACTGTCTTTCAGTATCTGCTGTGGGGCTGTGGCACTGATGCACAATTTTGACCTCCAAGACTGATATAAGACTCTGGGTGGTGCGCCCCTGGTATTGCCACCTGTGCCTGTATCAAAGGCTGGCCCTGCGAGGGCCAATAGATCCTAGCACACAAATCTAAATTCGTTGGTAATCTTTTCACAAGTTATAGCACAGACTTGTTACAGTTGGTCACACCCATTAGTATTCTCTAGCCAATCCTTTTACAGGACAGATTAAGCAAAGGATCATGTGACTGAGGTCCGGAGGTGTGGCCAGTCAAGGCACTTGGTTATTTCATCCAGTTCTTTAGTGGCTTCCATTTACTTTAAAGCAATTTACTGGAGTGGGATTACAGTTTATTGGTGTTTTTAGGGATGTTTTTCAGATTCTGAAATATAAAAATTTTGGTTTAGCTCACCTTTAATTGCAGTAAATTGTTTAACCAATTATAAAATAGGTTAATATGCAAGGATTTCAAATTTATAGAAAAATCCCCCCTACGTATTGAAATGCTTTATGAAACTGAATTTTCTGTGTGTCATAGTTTTATATGTATGCACACTAATAGGTTTAAATGTCACTAGGGTACAAAATTCAATTCTAACTTAAAGTAAAACATAACTTTATTTCAATCCCATGCTTCCTCCAGCCCCCCCCCCCCCCCTGCAAGATTGGAGCCGAGCCCCTGACCTTTTTAAACAGGTGGTTGCGCGAGATGATGGAATGTGGTCTTTTAAACAGCTGATCGCACGTATGTTTCCTTCATCCGCTGTTTAAAATAGCTAGTTGCTGCAGAGGTTATGGGCTTGTGGCGTGCCTAGGGCACGCCACAAGCCCATAACCTCTGAGCAACTAGCTATTTTTAAACAGCGGATGAAGGAAACATACGTGTGATCAGCGGGGGCAGTTGTTATGCCTATACCTCTCTCTAAGTGCTGACTCTGATCAGTCTGATCAGACAGCAGGGTTCTAGCCTAATCATGAAGAGGATGTACTGTATGATAGTAATTCTGTAGGTTTATTTCTATTTTAGGTTTTAGTTATGGTTGCTCTTTAAGTAATATTAATTATTAAAAAACTAAAATTACCTTATTAAATTTCCCTGCCTGTAGAAGGATTGCTAGTAAGATAAATATTGTTACTCTAGGGTAGAGTGAGACACTTCTTGTCTTGCAATGTTACTAACAACCGTATGACAGAATATAAAAATGCAAAGTAGACGCACACAGAACTAATATTTATAGGCCAACACTGAAACATAAAAAGTCTATGTAGGAATCCAACTACAACACGTCAGACACAGGATGTTTTCCTGTGTTATTTATGCATTTAGCAAAGTGCCAGTCATTGCACAAAGTGGATATTTTTTTTCTTCCTGTTGCTTTACTTTTATTTATCCCCTACTGATCTTGCTTACAAACTTCTGCTTTACATGTAGAATATCTCTTCCAGCCAGCCATATTATCACTATTCTTATCTGTATTTTTGAAGAGTATGTCCACCCATGCCCCCATCTAAGCCTTTCAAACTATTGTGTTTGGGGGTGATCTACTTATTCAGTTGGGGAGGGAATGCCCTTAATCACACCTATCAATGTGCATTTTATACCCCCCACTAGAATAATCTAAAAAAGTACAATATTTTAAAGGAGAAAAAAAAAAAATAGTAAGGAAGCTCCACAGATCCTATAATTGACCCAGTCTGTTAAAAAAAACGTACTGTGAATGCATTTTCGTCCAGAAAGGGACGCGTTCTGATTACAAAATAGGAAAATGGAGCGCTAAAAATGGACCAAAACAGACAAAAAACATGGACTGTCTGTTGGTCCGTTTTGGTCCGTTTCTAGTGTGAATGTAGCCTCAGTAACATATTTCCATTTGGAGGCATTGTGATGTCATTGCTATTGCCTCTTGGTGTTGGTCCTGGACCAAAAACTCATTTTGCACATAACTAGGGATGCCATCCATCATGCTGAGCTGCACATTAGAGTTGATACTGGCAGGGTGAGACTTTTGTCTCAGGTGGCACCCTGGGATAAAGGGAAAGGTGTCAGGGAAACAATGGGAGGGAAAAACTGCCCCTTAAAAAAAAAAAAAAAACAGGTGCTGGGAGTGCACTGGACAACAAGTGGCCCTTCGATCTAGAAAAAAAAAACTGATGTAAAATTAACCTCTGTAACACCAGGCTTTCTGCAGAGGTAGTTCCTGTGGGTCAAAGGACTTTCTCTCGTGCCAGGGACCTCCCTGGTCATCCCCAAAACGTGTTCACTTCCTGCTATCAGTAAGCTGGTGTTGAACTAAACTGAACTGAATGCTATAGTATTTGTGAATGTATCAAAATGATTCATTCATAAATACCGGCTCTTTCATCTACCTTGGTGGTTCAGTGTAGTGAACGTTCTGAACTGAGATCTCCAGTTAGGTTGCAGTTCAGAACCTGCAAATTAGCCGACATTGTTTGAAGCTTACTATAGTATTTGAGAATGGATCTCAGAGTTTGTTTTTTTTTTTTTTAAAGGACAACTCCACCCTCATGAGAACATATTTTACAAAGAATGGCCTCTTTAAAATATGTTGATATATCATAGTTTGTCCTATGATTCATTACTGTATGCCTGCTATGCTTCTGGATGTCTCATGGAAACTGAGCAATTTAGAAACCTGTACTGAGCCTGTACTGAGCCGGGCATGCTCAGAAGAGGCAGACAGTGGATTAACATTCAGTCATGGCTTGTGATGTCAACTGTCAAATCCATAACTGACAGTTGCTAACTGGAAGAAACCGAGAAGCACAAACAGGGGAAACAGGACATTGTGCAGGATTTCAGGTTAGACTTATATATTTCACATTTCAAACTATTACCAGTTAGATTTTTTTTGGGGGGGTGATTTACCTGTATGTAAGTTTTCATTTTGGGGCTGGACTTGCCCTTTAAGCCATTGTTAATGAGGCAAGTACTGATCACTTGGCGCAGATCAAGTATTGATCTGCGCCAATGGAGACAAAAAAAAACTCCCTGAAAACACTTTTTGTACTTTCTTATTCAATGTTGGTGTGGGGGGGGGGTCTTCTCCTATAACTGCATTCCTATGGCCAAAATATTCTGCATGCAAAGATAGCTCCAATTTAGGTTATGAAATAAAAAGATATAGTTTGGGATTTCCAGTTGGAATCCTGTTAAATTGACGTTGAGCTTTGATGGGTTGGAGAACCTCCTCCATTAGCCCAGAGCCATGCACACCCAACATATGTAGTTAATTAGAAAGAGCCTTTCAAATAAATCTCTGATGTTACTGATGTTTGATTTGTAAGAATTGTTCAAATGGTAATATTGCAAATGGCAAATCTGTTACAAGTAATGAGCTCGCTTGCTCTAAAAAGAAAGCTTCCGTAATGATACGTTTTGAGAAAGTTAGCGCTCCGAAGCTTACAAATGTTTGGCATCTATTGTATAATTATAGCATGCCCTTTATTTGCAGACAGGCTGCCTTTATTTTTGATTTAATAACAGATATCAAGTAAATGGATTCACCCGCTAATTAGAACCCTGGAGATATAAAACAGAAGTCATGCAGTTTGGTGAAACATGTCCTGCGAAGTGAGGCTGTAATTAAGCATAAACTGTAGTGTTGCATTGGAAAGCAGCACATTTTTACATAGACTTGGACTAAGCGTATTCGGGTAGCAGATATTAACAGACAAGTTACTATCTAAGTCATTAGAAGACGGATTGTTTACTACATATTACATCTTGGGAACAAAAAAATGCCCTAAAACGCAAGGGAAATTAAGTTTAAATTCAGGTTGTAATATTAAAAAACTGTCCAGTAACTGGATCTTGTTGGAATTTCTATGAAGCAGAAAGGCTGCAAAGTTTCTTTTCTTTTTTTTTTGCAAAAAAAGAACTGAGTAAAATAGAGAGAATAAACATATTTAAACTTAAAGAAAACATTACCAGACCTATGAATTTAAAGGTCTTATCATTAAAAATGGTGCTAATTTTGCCCAAACCAATCAGATGTATGTACAATTTGAAAGCTAAAATTTGATTGGTTGGCAAAATTTGCACCATTTTTAATGAATAAGAACTTTTATTACATAGGCCTGTTTGTGCATAGAATTAAATCTAGCAATTTTTTTAGCTACAAATTTTCAGTTGTGTTTTAAGGCATACTATATCAACCTTATAAAATATTCAAAAGGGGTTTGTATTATAATGTTTAGTAAACCTCTGGCTTGAGCATGCTCAGAGTGTTTTTTCCAATAAGAGAAACTGGCCAAAGACTGGCCTCATGAAGGGTCTTTGTGAGATGAAAGACTTACCCGAAATGCTCACTAATGTTCTGTTACCTCTATTTCTGCTTTTTTAGCAGAGATTAGTCAGGATTTAACAGATTGCATCACAGACAATGACTGGTTGCTTTTCCCTAGCCACCTCCATTAAGCATTTAACAACTTGTAAAAACTGGAGAGCTTAAGAGGACGCAGAAACATTTGGGTCATATTTATAAATGTGCGGTATCACAGTTAGCGATATCATACCTTATAGTGCATTATGAAAAGTAATTGTTAATTAACGAACATTCAGGCGGTTGTAAAATGCTGCAACGGTTATTCTATGGGGGATCCTAAATCTACAATTGCAGTTGTAGATTTACGATCATTATCATAATTTGACGCAGCAATCGTAAATTAGCAATCGTTAAAAAAAAAAGAAGCATTGCCACGCCTTTATAATATGGCCCATGAAAGGCGAGTGAAGGGGGAGAACAGATTAGCCCTATGTTTATAGAGTGATTCACCTATATATAATTTTTTTATTTGGGGGGGAAGGTAAGATGTCTTTTAACCTTGTGTTAAAATGGCAATGCTGCAAATTTGCTGTAGACTTATTTATCTGTAACCATTTGATTCATTTGACGTACAATCATGTCAATAAATAATCTGTTTATAATGGACTAAAAAAAAAAAAACCTCCCACAGATTGCAAATCCACCTATGAATGATCAACTTGTATTAAGAATGATATGCCACAACAATTACAATTCATTTGTATCTCCTCGTGTGATTTGATTTGTGGCTAGGATACTGTTGGCAATTGATAAGTTACGAGCACATTGCAATTCCTAATGAACAAAATAATAAAATCCAGTTAGGATAACGCGGACACATACTTTAATATTATATATTTCTTCGTTGTTTTTTTAATCTCACGGAGCCTGGAAACGAACTGAACTGTAGTTGTAGAAAAGTTTACAACCCATAGCAAAAAGTAGGTCTAAAAGCGCAGTGCGGTATATAAGCTTGTTGTTTTGTGATGTAGCAGGGAATTTTACAATCAGTCAGTAATACGACACCAAAAGAAGACAACACTATCTGTGTTAAATATAAGGAGAATATAGTCTCCAGACAACATTGTTCCTAATAGACAGAACACATTCACAAACATACCATAAGTGTGGTCTCATCTTCCCTTTGCTCTGGGTGTGATGATTTCAGAAATTAACCAGTGGAACTGGGTCAGCTCCCATAATCCACTTTAGCTGGGTACACCCCAGCTAAGTGTATGTGTACAGGCACATACTCTGTAGTGCACATCATATCAAAACAAGTTGAAGCCTTGCTTCTTAGAAGCTGATAGCCAGTCACATTTGAGTGAGTTGCTATATCTAAATACATACATAGATAAACTAAAATCAAGTCCAACCTTTCCACTCCTTTTTAACCTTACCTAACAGTTGATCTAGTAAAGGCAAAAAAGCCCGGCCAAAAAGGAGGGGGGGGGATTTTTCCTGATTCAGCAATCGGTATCTGGTACTGGAATGTATTAATACCAGTAATTCTCAATTTTTTAGTTTTAGAAACGTATCAGGCCCGTGGCAGCGCTACACTGGGGCACAAGGGGACATATGCCCAGTTCACAGATGCAGTGCCCCCTTTGCAAACCATACCAGCTGTCCAATGACATGCTGACTCCTCTCCTGTACGGAACTCCACTTCCTACTGGTAAAAATGGTTTCTATTTGTCTGTCTCTATCCATCAATCTATATCTATTAGCTATCTTCAATTCTCTATCTATCTATCTATCTCTTATCTATCTCTCTATAGCTATTTCATCTATCTCTCTTTCATCTCTATCTCTACCTAAAGCAAACAAAAATAATAAACATGTTAGTATGGGGGTATAGATAGAAGTTCACAGTAGAGGAACATGGGTATCAATGGTAATTAATATATGGACAGTACTATAAGAGGTATATCGGGTTTTATTCTTTAACGATTGGGGAAGGAAAAGGGATAATTGGGCAAGTAGTCCTTGGACATGAGTTTCATCTATCCATCAAATCAAATATTTCTATCTATCAAATCAAAGTGTGTAATAGCTGTTTGTGCACCTTACATTACACCGACCAAGATTATTGGTGTTTTTTATGTGCCCATTGTTAGCGTTTGTACCCATGTGTGTGCCCCCGGAAAAATCTGGAGCTGGAGCTGCCACTGTCTAGGCCACTTCTAAAGCTATTCAATGAACTTGCCATTAATACATTGCTGGAAGGACAGTTCCACGGTTTCACCGTTCTCACTGAAAGAAACTTTCCTAACCTGAAGATGAAACCAACCTTAAAGGATGTCCACAAGTCCTCTGATATGACCTATAATGAACGATGCACCAGAGAGTTCATTGTATGGCCCATTAATATATTTGTATAAGGTTATCATGTCCCACGCAAACGTTGCTTCTTCCAAATGTAAACAGCCCTAACTTGTCTAATCTGCCTGCATATTCAATCAGTCGCTCCCTTTATTATTTTAGTTGCCCTCTCTGAACTGCTTCCATTGCAGTGCCTTGTAAAGAGGGAGAATAGTTTGATAGTTTGAAAATGGACACATTAAGTAGGAAAAATAGTTCAGAAAGTTCTCACTAAATACAGTTAAAGGGGAATAGTAAGTCTAAATACATATACTTTAAGAAAAAAGATTTTTTTCCATCCTAATGACTTAACCTGCCATTCAGCATTTGTCTGTGTAAATAAATGCTTCTGAAATACTGACTTCCTGTTTGCAGGACTCCTAATAGAGATCGTTATGGTCTTGCCCTTGACCCAGCCCCGGGTTGATTCAGTTGCTCAGTAGGGATCTGAGCATGTTTGACCCACCCAACAGCCAATCAGTAGAAATACAGTGAGGAACATTCCATGTTAGTGTGCAATCTGGGAAGAATAAGGACTGTTAGAACCTGAAATATCACTACTAATGTCAACAGCAGGAAATAGCAAGGGTATAAATTCAACTGTTTTTTTTATGGAAGAGAATATAATATAATTACTAGATATGGATAATATAAGAAATGTTAAAATAATATTTCCACTGAATTTTCCTTTAAAACAGCAATGGTAACTTACTGTAATGTCTAGGACCTGGGAAACACGTACTTACCACCAAAACTTCTCAATACTAACTTTATTCATGATGGGGATATTTTTCGGCTTCTGCATTGAATTTCAAAGGGTTACCAAAATTAACTGCTAACATTTGAGGGTTATCGCCAAATTACTAGGAAAAGCTTCTTTAAGGGTTATCGAATGCCGCATTCGAGGGTTATGGCCGAATTCAAGGGTTACAGAATGCAGCATTCAGTGTTATCCCTGTTCACTAACCCTCGAATTCGGCCATAACCCTCAAATGATTGTGATTATTGTCAAGCAGGTAGGCTGACTGTGCCTGTTTACTTCCTAGTGGAGCGTAATAACCTGAGGCTCCCCCTCTTGTTCAGGTTATTAGGCTCCACTAGGAAGTAAAAGAAGGCACAGTCAGCCTTACCTGCTGAAAATTGAGGTAGTTAAGTCACTTGAAATATAGTATAATTTTTCTAAATTTTGCTAGTGTGTGTCCTTCATATGGTATAATACTGATTATTCTTTATATTGGCCTGTTTACTTTATCCATTTATTTATTGTTCTTTAGAATGTGAGAACTTACTCTCCCCCCTCTCCTCCCGCACCTTGAATGCTCACATTTTATCGGCCTTACTGAAAAGCCTTTGTTAAATAATTGGGGATTACATTTAAAAGCCGCACATGGACATAAACATCACACTAATATGCTACTATTATCTGATCTTCCGTATTTTGACCAACAAAGATATCACAGCTCACATGAAATACCAGACCAAATTTTCTATGTACCGTTGACTCCCAGATCAGCTGTAATCTTTGCACAGCTGTGCGTGCTGGAAAGTATCATTTTCATTCACATGGAAATCAGCAGTCCATTAGAATACTGATCACATATTGTGCATTGGATTAAAAATTGCTGCATTCAAGCCATATTTTAACTTCTTTTTGGCAAATGCAAAGGTATTAGACTTTTAGACATTTAATAAATTTTACGTAGACTCATAAGACAGAGGCGTTATTAAGAAACTTCTACAGTATATTGCTTAATATAATCCAATATGTGAAACATCTTGAATATAAAGGCTTTAAGGGTGTCTCCACTCGGTTTTTTAACTTTGTTTTTCAGATAATTAAAAAACAGGAGGTAAAGGAGCTATGTCTTACCTCCCGTTCTTCAATAATCGATAGGAGTGAAATTCCTGTGATCCGTCCAGCGCTGGCTTCTCACTGACTCATCCACAATCCCTTTTAGCGTAAACAGTGCACGGGAGCGTGGATCAAGTGGTAACGTCAGTGAGACAGTGCTGGATCAATTGCGGATAAGTTCTATCCTGGAGCATTATTAAAGAACAGACCCACAAAGTCAATGGAATTAAAAAGAATCTGAAAATTTCGACTAAAATTTAACAATAACTGTGGTCTCCATACAAGTGATCCTTAACTAAAAAGAGACACATTCCTGTCTTTAAAACAAACTCAGGATCATGCTCCAGTTGCAATCTTAAAGCAAATTAAAGCAGTATAATGGGTGTGTTCCAGCTAGCATTGTGGAGGTATGACCACCACCATTGCTCAGTCCCCCTGCACAGGCACTGAGCATGCGCAGTTTGAATCCATCTACTGTAACTGTCTTTAAATAGCTTCACAAAAGATTGTTTTTTGGGGGGTGGGGCTTCTTACACAGCCCATCATGTGACTGTCACACAGTTCTTTTTCATTCTGACTGTTACCCTTAAGATATAATAACATGTTAAAGAGGAACTGGTCTGAGGAACACACATCCAAAAATACGTTTTTGAATAATTTCTCGGCTTGTTTCATATCTTGAACTCTACAAAGTGGGTAGTTCATTATGCTGGAGCTTTCAAAGACTGACCCAATATCTAATAAAAATGAGCAAAGCAACGTCATTGACGGTTTGATATTTCTGCACAGAAAATTTGAGACATCCATGTTTAATCAGTTTTTCTAGGCTCTAACGTCAGAAAAAAAGTGTTTTAGCCTACATTCTCCTTTAAATTTAAATACATCAACCTTTTAAACTAGAACTACCAGGAGCGCGGAGCAGAGAACATGCTTCGGAAAAATAAATGATTTCAACAGTCAAAAGTTATTCATTAGTATGGGACATTTGCAGATAATTACAGAGGAGCTTCAGATGCCGAGTGAGAAAGTATTTGAAAAGCATTATAAAATGTAATTATATCATGTTGGAAGCAGAGTCACGGTTGTTGTCAGCTCAGTCACTCTTGAGCCAGATGTGGGAGTGGGTTTTTGAAAAATGATGCAAATAATAGAAATGAGATGCAAATGGGCTAAGCACAGTTGTATATCAAGAATGAGACTTCTACAAAGGATTAGAGCAAGTGCAAGGAGGGAGACCGCCATTCATCATCAATGGCAGATCTTGGCAAAAGCAAGTGTGGAATCTTATGTGATGATACACCTGGGGACAATGCTTGACAACCCCTTTGGGAGTAGAATTTCTGAAACAAATGATATTTTAGAAACAATATCTGATCAAACCAGTGATATTTGCAATATTCAGATTACACGAAAAAACAACCCTGGGACATGTAATCGCTTAGCGTGAGTTAATGCATTGTGGGAAGTACCCAGAATGCAAGGAGTATAGAGGTATAGCCACATTAAATAGGTGTTCATATTCAGGCTACTAAGTAGCAGAAAACGTATGCAAGCCATTTTAAATCGAGTGCCTGTGTCTTGAATAGAAAAAGTTTCAGGCCTGGAGGAAAATTGAAGTTTACCCATGATAATATATCTCACTAAAAGTTTAAGGGCATGTCATCCCCAAAACTAAAATTTAACCCAGTACTGGTCACCACTGTGTAGTATTAAAAAATCATTACCATACTCCTCGCTCCAAATGCCTCTCAAGTTAGGAAAAGTGAAGAGTAGAAGCCTCTCCGCGAGTCCATCCGCTCCCTGCTTTTTCTTGTCCTCCCTGAGGATATGGCATGCGCAGAGGAGCCCCCCCTCCCCCTTTCTTCCTTACCACCTCCGGATCATAGTTATGCTGTTCCTTCTCTACCATTAAAAACATTTTTCCATAGTGTAGGGTATCCCAGCTCATACCAAATGAATCACGGGATATTTTAAACCGTTAGATTTTTCCTCCATATGTAGCACTAGTTAAACCTGGCCATAGATTTTACTTGATGTGTATTTGAAATAAAAGAAATGGTTTTATTATATAATGCCTGTCCAGATGCGAGTGATGCCGTCTTATTCCCTCACGTTTCCTTCCTAATTTTCAATGTACTGGAAGAAGCGATCCAGGAACATGCACATTGATGACAATTAAATGCAGCAGCCACTGAAATGAGAATATGCGAGACAAACTAGTCACCATATTATTCTAACCTATAATAAGCTTAGAAATAACTCCCTATAGACCACAATCAGTTTTATTTTGTTTTTCCCAGTTATTCTGCACAAAGAAAAACCCCATTAGGCTTTCAGTTTTCGTGCCAAAGATTCTGGCAAAAAGACATTCTAAGCCCAAATGTTCTTGTCAAGTCAATTTGATGTTTTATTGGCTGTGTTTAATGCGGCTTTAGAATAAAGGTTTAAAACATGATGATATGTAAAATGGACACAAGTATTATGTTATTGGCACAGCTGTTGACATTATGCAGTCTTTGTTTGGGTTGAACACTTCAGACCAACTGAGGCAAAACCAGGTTTATATTAGTTTGAAGTTATCTGTACTTAAGTAAAATGCTGTTTTGTTATTAGACATTCAGGCTTATCCAATAAAGAAACAAACTGTTAATTTGCCTCAACCAATCGTCTGATACCTTTTTACTGGTCCTACTACATTAAGTTAGCCCCGTACACACGGTCTGATCTTGTCACTGACCCCTGACCCCCACCACGACGCATACCTGCAACGAACTGCTGTTTCAGACGATTATCGCATGTGTGTAAGGTGGGGTCATGGGACGGTGCCAAGATTGGATGTGTGTACGAGGCTTCAGAAAACATTTTACGATTGTTTTGTTGCAGATTGAGAAACCGGGTAAAAAGTTCCACTTCTAGAAACAGCACCATTGTCTATTATAAGTTAATAATATTTGCTTGGCACTCTCAGCCAGGATATTTTTAAAATGCCCCATCCCTTAAACATTAAAAGCCTTGCTTTATATAGATGACTATATAAAACTGGGAAAATGAAATGAAAGTTAAAGGAATCCAGTATTACTATTTAAAAATGGAACAGTACCTGGGTCAGGTAGGTAGGATTGATTATTTCCAACCTCACAATATTGTTTTGTTTAGGAGCTACAGCACGTACAATTTTCATTTCAATATTCCGAGTACCCACTGCATGTGAGAACTTAATTTAGTGATAACACATTTTTTTTTTAAAGACAGGAATAGGCTTGTTTTCAAAATATCTCTATCAATCCTTGGATTATGCTGGCAAACTTCTCAATGGGAAAAGCCTCCTGCATAAATGAATTTAGCATTGACCTGCAAGAATTTCGTGTGCTAAATTGTTTTGGCCTGCCAGGGGTCATTCTGCATAAATATGCAGTATATATTTTGTGAGGCATGTAATACCATTGATAACTTTCCATTTTCTACAGGTGATTCATAGACACAATGAAACAATTGATGGGCCGACGGAATGTTTTTTCTAACTAGCCACCAAAAAATATTGTACGATCATTCGAACCAATTCATCCATACCCAGGCCGACGATTGTACGATCCATGAATTGTATAACAACAATCCTAGTGTGTATGGCCATACACGTTTAAACTTACAGTACAATTGAAGGGCATGTCCACCCTTTAAAAAAACTTGTATATGTTGTAGGTCTGCTCCCCAGCCCCAACCGCATTAATCTTATTTGCAGAAACTTCCCCCGATCTTTACACCTTCTCTTCTTCCTCGCTGCAGCTTCAGGCCCTCTGCTTGCAGGAACTGCAAGCAGGGGACCGGACCCGCAGCGCGTCTGTGATTGGCTGAGAGGCAGCCAATCACGGACGCGGTGCTGGAGTTCAGAACAGCAGAGGAGAGAGGTGGGGTAAGTAGTAACTATCGGGGGAGTTTGGCAATAACGATTATAACATTTGAGGCTGGGGAAGCAAGCACTGTAAGATACTAAAAGGGTTTGGAGCTAGGGGGAGGGAGACCAAAACGGGAGGAGAGGGAGGGGGGGAGGCTGCACTGAGCTATGCAATACTTGTCTCGTTTAGAGAAATAGCAGGGGACGCTGATCCTGACAGGCTCCTACACTGCATTTTTCTGAGACTTTGGAGGTGCACAGCAAGAAAACCATTTGGAGCTGGGATGTAAGGTAAGGATTTTATTACACATACTAGTGGGGTCTAGTGGTGGGGGAGATTATAGTTTTGGGGGTGGACATGCTTTAAACTGGATCAGTATTAACTAGCAAACCTCATGCATGCAGCCCCCCCCAAACTCCCCCTCTGCGCTCGTCCATCCTCCCACATTGTGATAATGGCGATCAAGCAAATGCATTCGGCATCATGCATATTCACAGCCCTAGTTAATATATAAGATGAGACTCCCAGATCAATGTTTTACTGTAAACATACAGCAATATTGACAAAGCCACAACAGTAGTTTATAACTTCTATAGATATTAAATGGAATTTTTTTTGCCATTTAGTTTTATTGAAGAACGAGAGGTAAGGAGCTGCTGTCTACCTCCTGTTCTTCACTAAAGTGCAGAGCCAGGAAGGAAGGTAAGGTACTACCCATCGCTCGCCTCCACACGTGTTTGACACAGTCCCAACGGACTCTGTCTTTATGTGCCTGCATTGTAATCCAGTCTTCTGCATTAAAGAGCTTAGCACACATAATACTAAAAATAACCCCATATTTTGACTGACAATCTTGTTCTAATCCCCACTGTATGATTAAATCCTTTTGTGTTAAGGAGAAGGATAAATATTAGATACTGCTGTAGAAGAAGAAGGATGCATTAAATGTACCACTTGTGGATTTTTTTTTTTCCTAAGAACTGAGGTAGCTACTGATATCATTAATCTATCAATCATGGAACATTAAACCGAATTGTCACATAGAACAATGAAGTGTGTGTGCCACCCTGATTAGCATGGCTAATGGGTTTTATGAAGAAACAAATTATGTAGTATTATTTTGTTGACTTACCTGATTCTTGTGTATGGTATATAAAGCTTACAACTTATTGAAATATAAAGGCGCCAGTCAGTGAAAAAATCATTATATTTAATATTAGAGTTTATATTACCATACCTAGTCATTCTATTATTCTCTCCATTGTAAAATCTATCGACTTATACCCTTTGCTATTGCTTTGCGTGTTCAGTAGTAAGTTGCCATTTCAGGTTCTTGTAACGGTTCTTCTTCCAGAATGCGCATGATCCCTGGAATTGTCCTAACAGTAATTTCTACGGATGGCTGTGGATGGCTCAAACATGCTCAGATCTCTACTGAGCAACTGAATCAACCAGGCACGCGGTCAAGGGCAAGACCCTAACGGTCTCTATTAGGGGTCTGCAAACAGGAAGTAGGATTTTCGAAGAATTATTTATGCACAGACAAAGTGCTGAATGGACGTGTTAAGGTCATGGAATGGGAAAATACTTAAAAGGGTAAATCCTTAAAAGCATATGTATTTGGGCTGAATTGCCTTTCAGAGTAAATGATTTTATTGGCATCAGGAACAAAATGTCAATAAAATGTTTCTTGGCTACAGGTGCAAAATAAAAAAAAAATGACATCAATTTAGAGACAGATTACTGGAGGGAAAAAAGAAAACAACAGTTCCTTGTAGGGATACTACAATCCCCTTGGTGTTGGCTTTTCTTCCCTCCTGGAACTTTACTCAGCTCAGGATCTGTCATAGTCCATCTGAAGCCGTGGAACATCTTTAATTGTGACATCTCTCAGTATGCGGGAATCCGAATTGGTTTATTATGGAAGGGAACATGTTGTTTTGCGGTCCATATAGGTTAATTCCACCACAGTCAATATATATTTGGTTCCTAAAAAGAAAACTAAAACATATCTAATCCTTAGAACGCCTTCAAACATTTTCTCCTTATATCTAATTTCATGTGTTTTATTGTACAGCGTTTTTTTTCTGTGAAAAACATTTTAAAAAAACATTTTTCAGACGTCATCATTTTTTTGTTCAAACTTATAAATATGTATACATATACGTATATACTCGACGTATAATTAAACCGGTTTTCGGCTTAAAAAAAGCCTCAATCTTACCGGTTTTTCACATGTCAATTTTCATTTACCTTGTCG
>JAACNH010003515.1:0-28572 GCA_019447015.1 Hymenochirus boettgeri
AAAGTGTACATAGAGAAATGTACAATAGAGGGAAATGACATAGAGGAAAGTGTAATAGAGGGAAATGTACATAGAGGAAAGTGTATATAGAGGGAAATGTACATAGAGAAATGTACATAGAGAAATGTACATAGAGGGAAATGTACAATAGGAGGAAATGTATATAGAGGAAAATGTACATAGAGGGAAATGTACATCATAGAGGGAAATGTACATAGAATGTACCTAGAGAGTACATAGAGGAAATGTACATAGAGGAATAGAGAAATGTACATAGAGAAATGTACATAGAGGGAAAGATGGACATAGAGAAATGTACAGACAGAGGTGTAAAGAAAGTGTACATAGAGGGAAATGTACATAGAGAAATGTACATACATAGAGGGAAATATACATAGAGGAAGATGTACATAGAGAAATTTACATAGAGAAATGAGACATACTAGAGGGAAATGTACATAGAGGGAAATGTACATAGAGAAATGTACATAGAGGAATTGTACATAGAGGGAAATGTACATAGAGAAATGTACATAGAGAAATGTACATACATAGAGGGAAATGTACAAGAGGAAATGTATGTACATAGAGAAAGTCGAACATAGAGGGAAATGTACATAGAGAGAAATGTACATAGAGGGAGTGTACATAGAGAAATGACAAGAGGGAATGTACATAGAGGGAAGTGTACATAGAGGAAGTGTACATAGAGGGAAATGTATATATAGAGAAATGTACATAGAGGGAAATGTACATAGAGGGAAGTGTACATATAGAGAAATGTACATAGAGGTAAATACATAGAGGGAAGTGTACATAAAGGGAAATGTACATAGAGGGAAGGAAAGTACATAGAGGATATAAGAGAAATGTACATAGAGGGAAGTGTACATATAGAGAAATGTACATAGAGGGAAGTGTACATATAGAGAAATGTACATAGAGGAAGTGTACATATAGAGAAATGTACATAGAGGGAAGTGTACATAGAGGAGGGTACATAGAGGGAAGTGTACAAATAGATAAGTAAATGTACATAGAGGGAGTGTACATAGAGGGAAATGTTACATAGAGGAAAGTGTGCATAGAGGGAAGTGTACATAGAGAAATGTACATAGAGGGAAGTGTACATAGAGGGAATAAGAGAAATGTACATAGAGGGAAATGTACATAGAGGGAATATAGAGAATGTACATAGAGGAAGTGTACATATAGAGAAATGTACATAGAGGGAAGTGTACATATAGAGAAATGTACATAGAGGGAAGTGTACATAGAGGGAAATGTACATAGAGGGAAGTGTACATAGAGGGAAGTGTACATAGAGAAATGTACATAGAGGGAAGTGTACATAGAGGGAATATAGAGAAATGTACATAGAGGGAAATGTACATAGAGGGAAATAGAGAAATGTACATAGAGGGAATGTATATCAGGGAAATACATAGGGCATTTATAAAGAGGGAATGTATATAAGGAATGTAAATAAAGGGAAATGTACATACAGGGAAATCTGTACATACAGAAAATATGTACATACAGGGAAATCTGTACATACAGGAAAATGTACATAAAGGGGAAATGTATATACAGGGAAATGTACTGTACATGCATGAAATTTACATACAGAGAAATGCACATACAGGTAAATGTATGTACATACATGGAAATTTACATACAGGGAAATGTACTGTACATACATGGAAATTTACATACAGGGAAATGTACTGTCATACATGGAAATTTACATACAGGAAATGTCTACAAACAGGGAAATGCACAAACAGGAAATTTTCATACAGTAAAATGCACATACAGGAAAATGCACACTACAGGGAATGTCTACAACAGGGAAATGTACATACAGGGAAAAGTCTACATACAGGGAAATGTACTGTACATACATGGACATTTACATACAGGGAAATGTACTGTACATACATGGACATTTAACATACAGGGAAATGCACATACAGGGAAATGTACATACAGGGAAATGTACAATGATGCCCAACCATCGCCAAATGCATTAATCGATAGTCGGTTGAAACAGCCATTCGTACACCATTTGTGCATTGGGGTCGGGCCACTCGATCGCATGTGTGTACGGACATTTATCAGCAGGACACTGCCTAAACATTTGTCCTAGCTTTGTCCTAATTAAGTGGGTTGAAACTGCTTAATTTATTCCCAAATTGTCTTTGTAGTGAAGCTATCCAGTCTTCGACCATTGTCCAATCATTAGGAGCATTGAGAACGGACCAATTAGTAAACTAAAGCTGGGTACACACACTAAGATTTCTGAAAGATGACAGACAGGATTTGCAAGATCTGCATACACACAGTCCCGAGCACTCCCCTATGCACAGCACAAGGAGAGCGCTGGGACTCTGTGTTCCCTCGGCTGCGGCTGACTCCCCTATAGGCAGTCTACCCTGGCCGAGGGAAATGTTCCCTCTTTTCCGAACCTACCCTATTGTTCGTAAAGTAAGGTACACACAGTACTGATAAAGATCCAACGGTATCGGGGGCTTTATCGGTACTGTGTGTACCCAGCTTTAGACATTAAGGAGCCCAGGCAAATTCATTTATGATAGGTAATCTCAGAAAGGTTACCCCGCTTGTGATGAAATGTGAAGTGTACTTTGTTCACTTTAAAAAAAAAAAAACAATATAAAGTGGGAAAGGTGAGGTCAGGATGATTAAATGTTCAGGGAGATTCACTAAAGTTCTTATTGTTACAAATGGTGCTAATTTTGCCCCAACCAATCAGATGTTAGCTTTCAATGTTAAATAAGTTCTGATTGGTTGGGGCAAAATTAGCACCATTTTAAACAGAACTTTTATTGATACTCCCTGGTTGTATTTTAAAGACTTATAGGCATTATTTTTGTATAAAACTTCTTTCTTTGTTCTCATTTGTTCTGGGGTTTGCACATTTCCACAAATCTCCCACGAATCCCAGTGTGAACTAGAAAAAACCCAAAGAAGGAAGTGTTACATGTGAAAAGTAACATATTTACGACCTTACAATAACCCAGTCTGTTTGTTTCAGCCAGTTCTTACTGCCCACACTCTATTTCAGTGTGTTCCCTTTGTTTACGCACCATCTCTCCCTACATAGCATTACATTATAAAGTATCCTGCTGCTCTATCAAAGAGGCAAATTCACCCTAATACTCTTTGGTTTTGTTTTGCAGTTAATGCGTACTATGGAAATATACCTGGGTTCCGTGCTGTATATGTTACAGGATTTAGGTAAGTGAATCATACCAAGGACTGATAAGTGTGTCATTTTTAAGGACATGTAATCTGTGCCAAATCATTTTTCAACTAATCACACAATAATAGGATAATTACCACCAATCTCAAATCTATTTTTTTTTCCCTCTCTGACCTTCCTATCCCTTGTTTTTTTTTTAGCTCTGGAGTTTTACTTTTTAAGGGGACGAGGCTCAGCTAGTCAGTAAAGAACTGTCAATCACCCAGCTCCCATTGCTGCCTACCTTCCCACAGCAAAGCAGTTTTACTTTCACTATAACACAAAATCACTGGTGAATGCTGGCATAGGGGGGCATGGATCATCTCCACTACCATGCTCCAACTCTAGCTGTGCCTCAGTTTTGGGAGGGGTGGATACATAATAGAAGACATGCATACTAACTAGGAGTGAGCTGAACAGGACATGTGGAGAAATAGTGACAGGGAGAACTGAGCAAAAGGGATCAAGTTCCTGGCAGCACTAAATTATAGAAAGGATAAAGGCAAGTCAGTTTTTCACTTTAGTCTCCCTTTAAATAGTTGGGTAGTTAATTTTGTGTTGAAAAACAACCCTCCTAGAAAAAAATCTACTCCAAAAACCAACAAGAAGATGTACAATTGGTTCATTCTCCAGTACACCAGAGCTCTATATATACAGTAGTCGAATAATGGCTTCTTCACTTGAGACTATGGGCTGTATTTATTAAGGTTTGTTATTGGTAGTGTTACGCAACAGCAGATTGGTTCCAGGAACCCCGTCTGGGCACGGAATCTAAGCACTCCCAAGGTTTCTCCAGAGCCTCTGATGGTGAGGATGTTGCGCTGCTGAGAGTTGCAGGTCATGGCCCAGAGAGAAGAACCTGGATACTAACCCCACAGTGTAGAGATGACAATGGAGAAGACACAAATTGGCGATGGAATCACCACAGGTAAGTACAAGAAGAGAAGAGGAACCACCTAGGGTCAAGGAGAAGACTGGCAGAAAAATCGGCAGGCAGCAAACAGGCAAAACCAGAGATGTAGCAAAATTCAGGGAGGTGGCAAATCAGCGAGGTCAAAACAATCCGAATCGGCAAGGGAAGAGTCGTCAAAGGTGGGCGGTAAGTAAGAAGAGTCCAGGAAACAGGCAACAAGTCGGTAACAAAATCAATCCGAAGAAATAACCAAGAAAAGAGCTTAAGCAGAGCACATCCAACTATCAGCATTCAGGCATAGGGAGAGGATTTTTAAATCCCAAGCCCCAGCTGATTCGTCATCCCGGCACAACACACATGCCAATGCAATGGTGTGGACGTTGCGCCGCGCGTAACAGGATGACACAAAGCTCGCCTCAAATTTCGCTGTCTGGTTTCTCCGGAAAACGATTTACGGGCATGATCGCCTTTTTCGATTGAAGAGGCGATCGTCTTTCGATAGCGTAAATAGCCCCATTGCTGGCCAAAAGGTTTGAGAACCATAACAGGTAGTGTCCAATACATGCCTTCGGAAAACTACCACTAGAACCGTCCTTTATCGGATGGCGATGTTGGTTTCCCCATCAGGGAAACTCTTATCATAATCTTCATTAGTCTAAATGCTAAAGTAGCTTGTGGCTTTACAATAGATCCTAATATAAACCAAAAAGAAAAGCAAAAGTAGACTGCAACACTGTCTAGAAAATATAAATGTCCTTTATTTAAATATAGTAATGGGGAACTGGTTAAAAACAATTAAAAGCAGCATATCTCACCCTCATATAATGTACATACTGAATATTGAGTAAATAGTGGTGTGACAAGAAAAGCAGTAAGTCAACTGATCAGTAAAAAATAATATAGAGCAAAGGTATACAATTATCAGTGAAGAGGGAGAGGTAATGCAAGCTAGGGGTTTACACCGAACGCGTTTCGCTCGACGCCGGTACCGGGAGCTTCTTGAGCGTGGTTTCCTGACTACACCCGTCGCTTTAAAAACCCTATTACGCCCCTCCCCTATTCGCGCGCCTTGATGAAGTCATCTATGGACTACAAACACACTGCTGTAAGATTGTACAGCAGCGTCATAGTCTGCGAGAGTTCGAGTCTCTGAGGGGGCGTGTCAGCAATAAAAATCCTAATAGTCGCATCCCGTGCAGCAAGCAGAATTAACACCTTAAGTGCCGAATATCAAAAAGTGCAGAAATGCTCATAAGTACAGAAGGGACTCAATCAAGTATCACCTTAGTTAGGAGACAAGTAAGAGAATAAATTTAACAATATAATCATAAGTTAACCCTATATCACTTAGTATAATCTTCTATGAAACAGTCCTAGTGGTGTTCTAAACCCACAAGGGTTATATACAAGATTGTGTACCAATCATAAGTCCATCCAAAGAACAGATAGTCGCAAAAGTCATTATCCAGTAAAAACAGTCCAGGAGGGATCCTTAAATCTTATATACCAAATGTCTGTGATCGCTGTAGGATCTATCAATCCAAAATAGGGAACTAGAAGTTAGTTCTATCCTGCGTATAAGTAGGTACGTGAATCCACTTTGTGATATTCCATGTTTTGATAATAATTGAGGCAGACGTTTCACCAAATATACCGATCCTATTTTGTTCCAGTCAGTCCGTATTAGTGGATAAGTATTCCGTCAGTGGAAGAAGAACTAGCTAATGTTGCATAGTCAGTTTCTTAATCCTATTGTTCCTGTTAGGTACCGATCCAACTAGAGAGCCAGTCATATGCAACTGTCTTAACATCCTGAAGTCTATAGATGCATAAATATTAAAGAAAAACATTTAAATCAGTGCTTCATTAATTCCCCGCGGAGCACAGGTATTGAGAAGGAATATCCACCGAGCTTTCTTTTAGAAGCCGTTTATGCATATTACTACCTCATGTGTTGTTTTAATTGCTCCAGACCGATGCATTTCAGACAACCATTGACCCAATATTACATGTAGGAAATGGCTGCTACTGTGTAAGGGTTTTCCCTCTGTTGGTCTCTTCTGGCTAGTAATATGAGACAAATGTCTCGCTAGTCTTTGTTTTAATTTCTGGCCAGTCATTCCCACATATAACAATTGCAAGGACATTTCTAGGCAATAGATCACATTATGGGATTTACAATTGATATATTGTTTAATCTGGATTTCTCGTCTTACTAGTGTCCCATATGTGATCTATTTTGTCCATAAATGTACAAAAGTTGCACTCACCACAAGTATAGGTGCCTTCAATCTCTGTCCTGTCCCTAAAGTATGGTTTGTCTCTCGAAATGGCTATGCATAAGTCGATCTCCATATTTCTGCAGCGTCTTGCAGTCAATTGCGGTTTTTTCTAGGATGAATAGGGAAAAGAGGGGATCTGCTGTCAAATATATGCAGTTTTTTTTCAAAAGCCTGCCTTATCCCTGCACCAGTTATCATTATATTAGTTAGTCTCGTACCTTGTTGTTTTCATACGTCTCTAGGAGTAAGTAATTCTGTTGGGAGGATTTGGCTGCTATCCTATTGGATTTTTTAAGTAGATGTTGAGGGTTTCCTCTTTACGAAACTTTCCTCCAGAGCGAATGCTTCAGCTCTATTCGGTTATCTGGTGCAGTTTCCTACGAATTCGAAGAATTGGCCCTTGTGGTATGCCTCTAAGTAGTGATTCCGGGTGTGCGCTCTGAAAGTGTAGAGGGAATTGGGAGCTGTCGTTTAGTGTAGTCACAACCCATCTCCCTTACGTGTGTTACTGTGACATCAAGGAATTAACCTTATTCTCTGAATTTCTTAGTGAGAAATATATTAAGTTCATTTTGATTCAGATTGAGAGGAATTCCTCCAAAAGATCTTTAGGTCCTGCCAATGATAAAAATATACACTATGTAGCGTAGCCACGACAACACATGGGTAGTGTATATATCAAGATTTTCTGCAAGACACGCTCCCTCTCCCACCAACCCCGAGAATAGGTTGGCGTACGAGGAGCGCATCGAGCACCATGGCAGTACCTTTAGCTGTAGAAGAAGCTCCTGTCGAAGATGAAATATATGATGTAGGATGAAGTCCAACAATTTCAATGTCCACGTTTCATTCTCTGCTGCTCTCTAAGGTGGTAGATGAAGAAAGAAAAAAGTATTTAGCAGCTTTAAGCATCGCTAGGTTGATGTTTGTATATAATGATTCAACCATACATGTTACCAATAACAGTCATCACCCAAAACAATGTTCTTAATTCTCAGTATAAAGTGACGTGTCCCTAATATAGGAGGAAGTGTCAAATATGTTTCTGTAGGTATTATCAACGAATATACAGGCTGGTTCAATTAGACTGTTAATGCCTGCTATATAATAGGCCTACCTGGTGGGATATCCAGATTTTTATGATTTTGGCAACAGGTAGTATGTGGATCATAGGATGTTCTACCCTGAGAAAATCTGCTTCTTTGCTAAGGATGCTGCCTTCTTCCACAGCTTCATCAAGTATCCTTCTGAACTTACTTGAAAAAATATCCGTGGGATCGGATGGTAAGTTTAGTGTAGTAGAATACATTTGATAGCTGTCTGTTTGCTTCAGCTAGGTACATCTCTGAAGGCAGATCACTATATTTCCCCCTTGTCAGATCTCTTTATCACAACGTCCTTCATTTCTCTAATTCAGAGATAGCAGCAAGTTCTTCCCTTGAAGATTATTGCTGACTGAGAATTTTTTGATTTGTGCTAGTCTTTAGTCATGACATTAGGAAGACCTGTAGACTAGGGAAATCTGACAAGGGGGGAGAAGGGTAGATTTGGGTCTAAAAGTACTTGTCTCTTGTTCAAAAATGGTCAATCGCGTTAATACGTGTTATTAAAGAAAGCTTTGAGTGCTATGCGTCTACAGAATAGATGTAAATCCTAACTAAGGTAAAATTATCGGCTTGATAGATGGACAGAAAGACAGACCCTTAGATAAAATAACCTTTGATGAGTGGTAGTATATGGGGTGAGAGATTGATGATCTGATGGCGTCCTCTGTATGGTTATTGCCTAACTTACTTTGGTTCTTACTGTAACGATTTCTCGTTTGTATCTGTTGAGGTTTCTTCCTCCCTCTTCCTCTTCTGATTCTGACTGTGTGCTTGTCCCTAAAAAAGAGGCCCCTTCACTACCTGAGTCTCTATTCTATGGGTTGGCCTATTCTTCTTGCGTGGATAGGTTTGCTCTCTTATTGCCCTTATGTCTCCATCTGTTATACGTATCTGTGGAGAATAGTTGGTGTCTCTGGCTAGTTTAGATTTTTATTCTGAATAATCTCTTCTTCAGTTTCTTTAAATCGCTTTGAGTGATTTGTCAAAACTATTATAGTCACTTTAGGGATCTCTTTCTCACACTTTTCAGGAGTATATCGATTTCTTCCCCCAGAGAGTTCATAATTCTTGTCATGTTAATCATTTCTCAATTAAACCCATAGAGAGAACTTTGTTAGGGAATTTTTCCCAGTTCCTTTTTATAAAGCCAACGTAGGTTCCAGGATGGTAAAATATCAATCCTCAGGAACCCTAGGACTATTGTAAGGAAAGGTATTTCTCTAAAACTAAAGCGTTCACCAGGTACGTGCCATATTAACAGGACCTCTTTAAGAAGTATTGAGGTCGTGGATGAATGTAAGATTATTGCTAGTTCACTACTTGTCCACTATACCTGCAAAATACTGCGTTCAATGGCTTCTGTCTTTCTTTATCTAGAACGGGTTAAGTTACAGGTCATTGTCTTCGTGCGCTCAATGATCAGAAAGACCACAGACTATTCGGGACTGTTAAAATAGAACAAAGGAAAAGATCAGGGCACTGAACTCTAGTAATAACTACATAAGTTTAGTGCAGTGAAGTCTAATAGAAAACACTACAATATAAAACAAAAAAAAAAGCAAAGTGAGACTGCAACACTGTCTAGAAAATATATATAAACGTCCTTTATTAAAATATAGTAATGTGGGAGACACTGGTGTAAAAACAATAAAAGCAGCAATCTCACCCTCATATAATGTACATATGAATATTGAGTAAATATGGTGTGTGGATGTGACAAGAAAAGCATTTAAGTCAAAAATGATCAGTAAAAAACATATAAGAGCAAAGGATACTATTACAGTGAAGAGGGAGAGGTTTAAGCAAGCTAGGGGTACACCGAACGCGTTTCGCTTCTCGCGACGCCGTACCGGGGGACTTCTGAGCGTGGTTTACTGACTACACCCGCGCTTTAAAGACACTATACGCCCTCCCCTATCGCGCGCCTCTGATGACGCATCTATGGACTACAAACAACATGCTGTAAGATTGTACAGCGATTGCGTCATAGTCTCGCGAGAGTTCGAGTCTCCTGAGGGGGCGTGTCAAGCAATAAAAATCCTAATAGTCGCATCCCAGCTGCAGCAAGCAATATTAACACCTTAAGTGCCGGAATATCAAACAAGTGCAAGAATGCTCAATAGTACAAGAAGGGGGATCAACAAGTATACCTTAGTTAGATGGGCAAGTAAAGAGCAATAAATTAACAAAATATACATATAGTTAACCTTAGATATCACTTAGATAATCTCGTTGAAAACAGTCCTAGTGGTGTTCTAACCCCAGAAGGGTATGATACAAGATATATTTACCAATCATATGTCCATCCAAAGAAAAGAGACTGTCGCAAAAGTATATTATCCAGTAAAAAAACAGTGCAGGAGGGATCTCTGAAATATTATTATATCCAAATGTCGTGATCGCATGTAGGAAATCTATCCATCCAAAATATGGAAACTAGAAGTTAGTTCTATCCTGCGTATTACGTAGGTCGGGTGAATCCACTTTGTTGATAATTTCATGTTTTGATAATAATGTGGGCAGACAGTTTCACCAACTATACCGATCCATATTTTGTTCTCTCAGTCCGTATTAGTGGATTAAGTGATTACCCGTCAGTGCGCAAGAAGAAACTACTAAATGTTGCATAGTCAGTTTCTTAATCCTATTGTATCCTGTTAGGTACCGATCCAACAAGAGAGCCAGTCACCTGCAACTGTCCTGAACATCCTGAAGTCTTAGAGAGCATTAAATATAAAGAAAAAATTTAAATCAAAGGCTTCATTATTCCCGCGGACCACAGGTATTGAGAAGGATATCCACCGAGTTTCTGTTGTAGAAGCCGTTTATGCATATTACTCCCTCATGTTTTGTTTTAATTGCTCCAGACCGATGCCTTCAGACAATCAGTTGACCACTATGTACATGGTAGGAAATGGTGGCTACTGTGTAAGGTTTTTCCCTCTGTTGGTCTCTTCTGGCTAAGTCTAATATGAGACAATGTTCGCTGTCTTTGTTTTTAATTTTCTGGCCAGTCATTCCCAATTATAAATGATATTGCAATGGAACATTTAGCCAATAGAGCACATTATGGGATTACAATGTGATATATTGTTTAATTGGAATTTCTCGTTCTTTACTAGGTCCCATATGTGATTATTTTGTCCAATATAAAGTACGAAAAGTTGCACTCACCACAAGTATAGGTGCCTTTCATCTAGGTCCGGTCCCTAAGCGTTATGGTTTTGTCTCTCGAAAGTGGCTATGCATAAGCGATCTCCAATATTTCTGACAGCGTTCTGCAGTCAATTGCGGGTTTTTCTGAGATGAATAGGGAGAAAGAGAGGGATCTGATGTCCAATATTATGCCAGTGTTTTTTCAAAAGCCCTGCCTTATCCCTGACAGTTATCTATAATTAGTAGTGTGTCGTACCTTGTAGTTTTCTATACGTCTCTTAGGGATAAGTAATTCTTGTGGGAGGATTGGATGCATCGCCTATTGGATTTTTTAAGTGTAGGTGTTGAGGGTATCCTCTCTACGAAACCTTTCCTCCAGAACGATGCTTCAGCTTATAGGTCGGTTATATTGTGCAGAGTTCCTCACGAATTCTGAAGAATTGGCCTGGGTTATGCCTCTAAGTAGTGATTCAAGGGTGTGCGCTCTGAAAGTGGTAAGAGGAATTGGTAGCTGTCGATTTTATAAATAGTGTAGTCCACTACCATCTCCCTTACGTTGTACTGTTGACATCCAAGGAAATTAACACTTATTCTCGAAATTTCTTTAGTGAGAAATATATAAGTTCATTTTGATTCAGATTGAGAGGAAATTCCTCCAAAAGTCTTTAGGTCCCTTGCATATGATAAAAATATCATCTATGTAGTAGCCACGCCAACACAGGGTAAGTGATATATCAAGATTTTCTGCAAAGACACCTCCCTCCTCCACCAACCAGAAATAGGTTGGACGTCAGGACGGGAGCGCATGGGCACCCATGGCAAGTACCTTTGAGCTTGTAGGAAGAAGCTCTGTCGAGAGATGAAATAGAATTTATGATGTAGATGAAGTTGCCAACAATTTCAAGTCACGTCATTTCTCTGCTGCTCTCTAAGGCTGGTAGATGAAAAAAAGTATTTAGCAGCTTTAAGACCATCGATGGTTGATGTTAGTATATAAGGATTCAACATCACCATGTTACCAAATAACAGTCATCACCCAAAACAATGTTTTTAATTCTCAGTATAAATCTGACGTGTCCCTAAATATAGGAGGCAACGTGTAATACATGTGTTCTGTAGGTATGTATCAACGAATATACAGGCGGGTTCAATTAGACTGTTAATGCCTGCTATAATAGGCCTACCTGGTTGGGATATCCAGATTGTTATATTTTTGGCAACATGTAGATGTGGGAACTCATAGGGAGTTCTACCTGAGAAAATGCTTTTTGCTACGGATGCTGCCTTCTTCCACAGCTTCATCAAGTTCCTTCTGAAACTTTATCTGAAAAAATCCGTGGCGTCGGGAGGTAATTTATTTGTTAGTTAGATTACATTTGATCAGCTTGTCTGTTTGCTTCAGCTTTTGGTACATCTCTGAAGGCCAGGATCACTATATTCCCCCTTGTACAGATTCTCTTATCACAAACGTCTCTTCATTTCTCTAATTCAGAGATAGCAGCAAGTTCTTACCTTGAAAGATATGCTGACTGAGATTTTCTGATTTGTGCTAGTTTTTAGTCATGACATATGGACGAGACCTGGAGACTAGGGAAATCTGCAGGGGGGGAGAAGAGGAAGGGCGTAGATTTTGTTGGTTCTAAAAGTAGTACTTGTCTCTTGTTCAATCTGGTCAATCGCGTTAATTACCTTGTTGATTAAAGAAAGCTATTGGAGGCTGTATGCGTCTACAGGAATAGATTGATAAATCCTTAAATAAGTAAAAATTATCGGCTTGACTAGAATGGCAGAAAGACAGACCTAGATAACACTAACCTTGGATGAGTGGTAAGATATGTGGTGAGAGATAGTGATGATCTGCATGGCGTCCTCTGTATGGTTATGCACTAATTCCTTGGTTGTCTTCCTGTAAAGATTTCTCGTTTCGTATCTGTTGAGTTTCTTGCTCCCTCTTCCGTCTCTGATTTGACGGGCTTGTCCCTAAAAAGAGGCCCCTTCACTACTGAGTCTCATATTCTTTGGGTGCACCTATTTTCTGCGTTGGATAGGTTTGTCTCTCTTATGCCCTTATGTCTCCATCTGTATACTGTATATGTGGAAAGAGAGAAATCGTGGTTGGTCTCTGGCTAGTTAGATTTTTATGCTGAATAATATCCTTCTTCTAGGTTTCTTTAAATCGCTTTGAGTGATTTGTCCAAAACTATTATAGTCACTCTAGGGATCTCATTTCTCACAACTTTTTCGTACGTATATCGATTTCTTCCCCCAGAGAGTTCAATAATCTTGTCATGGTGTTATAATTTCCTAGAGAGAACTTTGTTAGGGAATTTTCCCCGTCTTTTTAAGGCCAACGTAGGTTCCAGGATGGTAAACTATCAATCCTCAGGCCCCTAGGCACATTTGTAAGGGAAAGGTTATTTCTCTAACTAAAGACGTCACCCAGGTACGGCATATATAACATGTTAACCCTTTAAGAGTTATTGAGGTCGGTGAATGTAAGATTATTGCTAGTTCCTACTTGTCCACTATCTGCAAAACTGCGTCAAGCTGTGTCTGTCTTTTTTATCTAGAACCGGTTTAAGTAAGGGGTTAAGGTATGTCTTGTCTCACTGATCAGAAAGACCACAATCATAGTAGACCTGTAAAATAGAACAAATAGGAAAAGATCAGGGCAATGAATCTAGTAATTAACGAAATAAGTTTAGTGAGTGCAAGTCTAATAGGAAAATACACAATTAAACAAAAAGAAAAGACCAAAGAGACTGCAACACTGTCTAGAAAAATATATAAACCGTCCTTTGATTTAAATATAGGTAATGGGACACTGGTTAAGAAACAATTAAAAGCCAGCATATCTCACCCTATATAATGTACATACGGCATATTGAGTAAATAGTGGGTGGACAAGGAAAAGCAGAGTAAGTCAACTGATCAGTAAAAAGTACTATAGAAGCAAAGGTATATCATTACCAGTGAAGAGGAGAGGTAATGGCCAAGCTAGGCGTTAACCGAACGCGTTTCGCTCCGACGCCGGTACCGGGAGCTATCTTGAGCGTGGTTGACCTGACTACACCCGTCGCTTTAAAAAACACCTATTACGCCCCTCCCCTATTCGCGCGCACTTGATGACGTCATCTATGGACTACAAAAACACATCTGTAAGATTGGTACAGATGCGTCATAGTCTCGCGAGGTTCGAGCTCTGAGGGGGCGTGTCAGCACTAAAAATTCCTAATAGTCGCCATCCCCGTGCGCAAGAAAGCAGATTAAACATCCTTAAGTGAAGAAATAGCAAAAAGTGCAGAATGATCATAAGTACAAGAAGGGGATCAACAAGATCACCTTAGTTAGGAGGCCAAGTAAGAGCCAATCATATTAACAATATAATCATAAGTGAACTTATATCACTTAGATAATCTTCTATGAAACAGTCAGTGGTGTTCTAAACCCCATAAAGGGTTACTATACAGATATATGTAACAATTCATAAGTCCATCCAAGAACATGATACTGTGCAAAAGTCATATCCAGTAAAAAAACAGTCCAGGAGGATCCTAAATCTTTTATACCAAATGTCTGTGATCGCTGTAGGAATCTATCCAATCAACATAGGGAATAGAGTTAGTTCTATCCTGCGTATACGTCAGCCGCTACGTGAATCAACTTTGTTGATAAATTTCCAGTTTGATAATAATTGAGGCAGACGTTTCACCACACTATACCGATCCATATTTTGTCCAGTCAGTCCGTATTAGGATAAAGTATCCCGTCAGTGGCCAAGAAAGAACTAGCTAAATGTTGCATAGGTCAGTTTCTTTAATCCAATTGATCTGTTAGGTACGATCCAAAACATAGAGAGCCAGGTCATCTGCAAATGTACCTAAGCAGGATACAATGGATAAGAAACTGACCTCTATGCAACATTTAGCTAGTTCTTCTGTCACTGACGGGAATACTTATCACTAATAAGGACTGACTGGAACAAAATATGGATGTATAGGGTATGGTGAAACGTCTGCCTCAGTATTATCAAAACATGGAAAATTATCAACAAGGGAGATTCACGAGACCTACGTATACGCAGGGAGTAAGAACACAATTCTAGTTTCCATATTTTGGATTGGATAGATCTACAGCATCAACAGAAATTTGGATAAATAAGATTAAAGGATCCTCCTGCACTGTTTTTACGGGATAAAGACTTTTGCGACAGTATCTGTTCTTTGGATGGACTATGATTGGTACATAATCTTGTATATATACACCTTAGTGGGGTTAAAGACACCACTAGGACGTTTCATAGAAGGGATTATACTAAGTGATATAAGGGTTAACTTATGATTATATTGTTAAATTTAGTTGCTCTTACTTGCTCCTAATAAGGTCTACTTGATTGAGTCCCCTTCTTGTACTTATGAGCATTTCTGCACTTTTTGATATTCGGCAAACTTAAGTGTTGAATTACTGCTTAGGCACGGGGAGTGCGACTATTAGGATTTTTATTGCTGACACGCACCCTCAGAGATCGAACCTCGCGAGGACTATGACGACATGCGTACAATCTTAAGCAGGTGTTTGTTTAGTCCCTATGATGAAGTCATGCAAGGCGCCGAATGGGGGGGGGCGTTTCAATAGGTTTTAAAGCGAAGTGGGTGTAGTAGGAACACCCGTGAGATGAAGAAGCTCCGGTACCGGGTGGAGCGAAACGCGTCTCGGTGTAACGCCCTTAGCTTGCATACCTCTCCCCTCGTTCATGGTAATAGTGATACCTTTGCTCTATATGTATTTTACTGATTCCAGTGACTTACGCTTTCTTTGTCACACATATTTACTCAATATTCAGTTATGGACATTATATGAGGGTGAGATATGCTGATTTTAATTGTTTTTACCAGTGTCCCATTACTATATTTAACATAGAAGGACGGTTTATATATTTTTCTAGACAGTGTTGCAGTTCTACTTTGCTTTTCTTTTTTGTTTATATTGTGTATTTTAATTAGACTTGACACCTGCACTAAACTTATTTAGTTATGACTAGATTCAGTGACCTGATCTTTTCCTTTTGTTAATTTTTAAATAGATCCTAGCCCTAGAGGGTTTTTTTTAGATTTTTTTAACGCTGTATGGTTGTCTTTGTACTATGTAACATTCCCCAGGTTATTATTTCATTACCAATTTACAGTATACAAAAAACGCTATGTATTTTATGTTCTAAATTCTAGGACCGGGAAGTGTTGTGGTTGAATACCCCTTGTCACTGATCCCACCAATACTCGTTATCAGTCTGTAAACGATGGTTTAGTTGCCAACTTAAGTTAAAAGTTTTAAATTTTGAGTAGTTCGCACTTCAAAATGGCATTCAGGTAAGAATCTAGGTCACTGTGTAGTACTGTAATGGATCATGGTTACAAGACCAGGGACAGCAAAAGTGTGTAGGGATTGTAACTCTTCGGTATCATTTTGGTCTGAGACTGATGTAATGTTGGTAATATAACTTACCATTTTCATTGTTCACCCCCAGACAAAAATGTATTCTTCCGTTCTATGCCCTACTAACAACCCAAGTCTGCAATACAACCCCAGCTATAAGGACTTGAAGAGGATCTTTAACAGGTTCCCTCTGTCGCCTATGTATGGTGTCCATTTTAGGACATCATCATGTTTCAGTATACATGAAATGAAATAAGCCAAATAAAATGATTGATAATATGACGACTTCCTAAAAGGACACCGTACTTCAGAAATGTTTATGGGGATGTGGGGTGAGAAGGTGATTGTACAATTTTCCTTAAAGAAAGAAAGCCAAATGCAATACTCAGTGATGATAGTAGCATTGCCAATCGGTTAATCCCTGGAAAGTATTTGATTATTGGTTTGAGGAATCTCCTCACGATACTGAATATCCCTCAGAAAATGGAATGTAGAGGCTCATGGACTATTGTAGAACATATCTAAATAAACTAAACATACATTATCCATATATTCCTGGAGGGTGAATGTTCAACAATTTACAATGTCTCATTATCCCCATGGAGCTGTAGGGGTAACATGTAGGTGCTCTTTTCTCTTACATCCCAATATGGACAGTTTGTTTAATAGACAGTCCTGATGTTAGGAGTTAAAACTATTTAAGGTTACAAGGTTGGGGTGTAGGTTACAGAATGTCTTTTATATAATCTAAAGGTGTCTAGATAAGGTTTTCCCTGTGATATTAGCAGGACACAGACGCACCTAACTGGTGCGTCTTCTGGAGGATTACGGCGCCCTCAGCTTTACAATGACATTTCACTTCTTGAAAACCTGCCTTGTATGATTGAATGACTAATGCAATGTTATTATAATGGCCATACACTAGGGAATTTACTCCTTGGCTGGTCATTTGCATTTGACATGGATCACAAAATGAAAGAGGCTAGAAATAGAGATGATCCCTGAGCTTCTAGAACTAACTTGGTTTCATGTGGATCGGTGAATGTTTTAAAAATTCAAAAGTCAATTATATCGAGATTGAAAAGTTTGCAGAAACTAAACTCACCAGATTGTTTATCAATAGTCAGAAAAGGCGAAACAACCAGAAGAAAAAAACGCCATTTTATTAGAAAAACAATGAACACGTCGAATCTATGTCAATAATTCTATGTAATATCTAATTAGTGTATGCCCGGCATTACTGACTGCTTCTTCTCTCTAAATTTTGAATCCCCATTACCCATTATCAGAGTTACCTATATACTCAAGTATAGCGGACCTGTGTATAAACCAAAGTCACCTTTTTGCCTGAACATAGGAAAACATGATTGACACGAGTATAAGTCGAGGTAGAAAATTATGACCACTCCTGCCTTCTGATTCTGTATTGTTTTGAGACTTACTTGCCCTTTTCAATGGACAGCAGAATTCCCATACAGTAGTCCCATACAGTACAATAGTCAAATCCAGTATTGTGTGTTAGTAAGGGACTACTGTATGGGAATTCTGCTGTCCATTATTAAAGGGCAACTAAAGCCTCAAAACAATACAGAATCAAAAGGCAATCTAACAATAAGATAGCATCTCATGATTCTGTATATTTGAGGGCATTAGTTGCCCATTAAATGGACAGTAATCCCATTACAGTAAACCCCCAATTCCTGCAGAGTCCAGATTTTGAATGTAAAAACTCACAGGCCTGCTTTAGTTGCTAGAGTTGTAGTTTCCAACATCTGCAGTGGCAAGGAATTGGGGGATTGGGGGGTCACCTGTATGGGATTACTTCCCCCCCCAGACCTCTACAGGTCACGGTTAATCTTTAGGAAAGGGTCCATCCTGTGTGATTCCCCTATCCAAAACATTATACACCCAGAATCCAAACCCACTATGACTCTTGGGCATTTGTCACTAGCACAAACCCCCTGGCTTACTTCAGAGAACGGTTGCAATGACATACGGCAGAGCAGGAGAAAGAAATGACAGGCTGAGGAACATGATCTGAGGGCAATCGGCTTCCTGCAAATGCACATCTCCCACCTACGCCACTATCGGTGCCGGGCGCGTGAAACAGGTGCCGAGTAGTGACATCAGACCGAGATGTTGCAGCGTGCAGGAAGCCGGATTCCCTCGAGGGTAGTAGGACTGAGTAAAGCGAGGTTCGGATTTCAGGCTTTAATTTAAAGCCTGAAACTCAGCTTATACCGAGTATATATGGATTATTCAATAAAGTTCTTATAGTTAACATGGTGCTAATTTGCCCAACCAATCAGCGTAGGCTTTCAAATATAAATAACATCTGATTGGTTGGGGCAACAAAATTAGCACTTTTTAATGATAAGAAACTTTATTGAATTCCCTGTATGATTCGGAAAAAGTGAATTTCCCTGAATATAAAAAGATGATGACAGTTGGTTTACTTGTGCTCAGTGATATCTATTGAAATTCCTTTCTTTGCAGGACGTGGCAGTATGACTGTTAACCCCACCACACAGTTTGTTGGTGATAATCTCACTATCGGGTGCAGTTTAACGTCTACATGACAAACGTCGCCTGGTATTTCAAGTGGAACACAAAAAACTACCAGTGGGGGACAATACGTCTGTCAGTGCATCACAAAGCTCGGGCGCCACCTCCCACTAATATAATTATTACCTCACCTTGAGGTAACACAGGTTGGTTCCTTTGTACAAAATCAATGGTTAACGTTTGCTTTACATGTTTTTTCTTATTTTTTAGCAAATATGGGCGATGCAGCCATTAAGCGGGTTGTTAATGAAGGGTCAAATAAAATGAACTAAATCTCTACAACGTGAACTGGTTGAAATGAGTTATTTTTAGGAGAAGTTGGAGTTGAATCACCTGTTATATAAAGGGTTCCAGCATGGTGTCCGGTTTGCACCCTTATGAGGTCCCTGAAAAGTTCCTAGAGGTTCCTCAGAGTTAGAAAAGGAACTTTAATGTATCTAAACACAGATCTATTTATCAATACAATTTATTTATCTAGGGTATATTTGTATGCTTACCGTATATACTCCGACCGAGTATAAACCGAAATGGTACCCTATTTACCTGAAAAAAATGGGTAAAAACAATTGACTCGAGTATAAAACGAGGGTAGAAAATATGAACACTAATGTTCAAATTTTCTGGTACCATAAAAATTGCAGAATGCAGAGTAACCAAGTATTTCTATGGAACTCCAGATGTTTGTAAACTACAAATCCCAGCATGCTTTCTGGAGTGGCAAGCTCACATAAGAAAATAAATCAGTCTCACAACATCATTATTCACGAGTGCCTCAAACTTAACCCAACCCCACACCTACACTGCACAGACTTATGGTACTAGCCCACCCCTAAACCCCCCATACATAAGGATTTTCCTTACTTTAGACGAGAGGGCTCACAGGCTCTGCTGCTGCTGAACCCAATCTAGTCCCACCTTGCAGAACATCCCCTCCGTCCAGTTCCTCTGCACTGTCGGCCGGAAGACCATCCTTAACGCCATCAGCTTCTATGAGGAGAGGATCAGCGAGATCCGCCTGAAAATGGGGCTGCCAAGGGCCGATCATTGTCAGTGCCGGTGCAGTAAGACGGCGCTGCGTAAGTGTACGTGCGGGACCATACATAACTTACGTCCCAACATGCCTGCGCCTAGTACCCTGCGCCTCTGCTCTGGGTTTCCTCTGCCAATTGCCGAATGGTCTGCTAAAGTAGGCTACGTTACTTCTATTCTCCGCTTCTCTATTCGTATGACCAGAGTATAAATGAGGCCCCAGGTTTTAAAGTATTTTTTAAAAACCTAAAAACCTTGGTTATACTCTAGTATATACGTATGTATTGTGATGATTGACAGAGAAAAACAAAAAGTACATAGAAAAACAAAGTGGAACTCCCATATTTGAAAAGTGGTTTCAACGTTTCAAATGTCAACAGCCCATAGTTTAACATTTGTATTTGTTATGTCTAATCTAAAGATAAATCATTTGGCCAATTGATTGTTAATGTGAAGTTTGATTCTTTTATTAGAAAAAGATATTGGGATCCTCTAAAAAAATAATAAATCTTACTACTTTATTAAATAGGATGTCACTCTGTCACCTTTAATGTTTTTTGCCTAAAGGGATATTACAGGTGCATAGTGATAACAACTCAACACCTTCCCCGTGGAACAAAATAGCGCATTTCCTCTGTAACATGACGGATATTACCATCAATCAAATCAACTGCGACAACTCGGAGAATACCCTGGACTGAATGTTGTACGATAGGGGGATATCAATTCTCTCAAGCTCACTTGCTCACCCAATGTAAACAATGCAGCCCGAGGTAGCACGGTTTGCAAACTGGTATTCAAAATTTCACTATTGTGTAAATTGAAATGGCAGTTATACCTTATGGGGCTGTGACTACAATAAAAAGTGCTTATTTGCCTGTCTCTTAACATGCAGACAACCAGTTTTTGTTTAAAAGGGGGGGGGGGGATGTTAGCTTGTTAGTTACTGCCGTTAGATAAAAATAAAATTAGCCGCACTCCAAACACTGTGCGTGGGGGTATTATTGTGGTGCCTGGATGCCTGGCCATTCTCCATAGCTGACAGATTCAGCAAATAGGACAGCTCAAAACAGAAGTTGACAAACTAGTTTAAGGGTAAGTAATTCATTGTTAGTGACAAATATCACAGCAAGTCCAAAAAAACTTTTCGTTAATAAAAGTGCCTCTTAAAGGCATATTCTTTTAATTTTTTATTTATTTGAAAGTTATCAAGATTTTGTATTTGTATTGGTAGTATGAGGCAGCATTCATTTCTCTCCTGTTAATGGGGCAGGGAGTGTAGTCAGGGGAGGACTGGGCAAGTTAGCTGAGGGGCAACATGCCCCCGGTCTCCAATAAAAATTTGCGTTTGTAACAGAAGCTATTAGTAGGTTAAATGGCACATTGCGCACCTTAGCTCTGACATGGCCAAGGAAACAGAAAAGACTCCTACTCTGCGATTGCTGAATATGTGAAAAAAAAAAGGAGGGTCAGTATTGAGGTTTTGGAGATAATGCCCCCAGCTTAAAGCTTAATATGTGCTACCTGCCTGGGCTGAATACTAAAGATGGATTAGGCGGTCGCATATGCTTATCTATTACACTACAACATGTCGTCTCTTGCTCCCTCAATACCTTCAAAATAATGTCAGATAAAGAAGCAGCAACAGCATTATTAAAGTTAGATTAATTATGATAACTGGGAGCACATTGAAGGAATCTGAGAACAGAGCAATATATAGGGTTTCAGGGAAATAATCACATTTATTATTAGTCAGCCCTCCAGTTTATTAGCCAGTGTTAGTCAGGCCACAAGATCATTACCCGGTGTGTAAGCCTCAGATTCATTTTAGAACTTATTACTAAATGGCTCAGGTTTAAAGGGCATGTTCCACCCCATTTGTAAAATTGTTTGCTGTAGTGTAGGGGCTCCCCAGACAAAATCTCTATAGTTATATTTGCAGACAACTCCCCCGATTTATATTTACATTACCTCTCTCCTAGACGTTCTGTCACAGCCTATGCTGCAGGAAACTGCAAGCAGGGGGGACCGGACCGGCAGCGCGTCCGTGATTGGCTGAAAGGCAGCAAATCATGGATGCAGCTTCTGGCTATCCAGAAGTCGGAGGAGGAGAGGAGTAAGTAGATTTTTGTTCGGGGGAGTTTCTGCAAAAATATATGGCGGTTGGGGGCGTGGAGGGAGCACTAACTACAGCAAGGGTTTTGTGCTTAAGGGGAGATGGAGAGCGAGGAAATGGCAGGGAAGGAGGGGGAAGGGCTGCAGGAGCATTGTTGCATGTAATTTTTTCCCCGGACTCTCTGGACTATGCCAGCTCCTGGTGGTCAGTTTTGAAGACTTTACGAGGGACATTACAGGAGAACCCATTTGAAGCTGGGATGTAAGGTAAGGATTTTTCATTCACAATGTATGCTATACAAATGTGTTCTACATTACACAACATATCCACATGACAGTACCTGTCCTTTAATTCTCGTAATGAACATTTTATATATAATAAATCATAATTTCACCAGATACTTAGTTTCTGACAGGTTCCCGACGGACCTTGCTTATATGCGCATAGATCGCGCATGTGCATAGAAGACAAGGTCCGTCGGGACCGTCAGGGACTCTAGCCGCCGGGGTGAGCGAGCGAGCGGGTAAGTTTCTTAACTCTCTGCCTGGCTCCTGTGTGTCTATTGAATAAGGGAAGTAGGGCACAGCTCTTTACCCCCCGTTCTTCAATAGAAACTGGATTCCCAAACCTTGAAAGTATGAGTGGAGATACACTTTAAATATTCCAATACCGAAATACATTAATTTACAGGGTATGGTTTGTCCTTAACAAAAAAAAATGAACTTTTAAGGTACCACCAGACCCCTAGCTGAAGAGAATTCCAGCTACACAGTTCGCCCACATTGTCTGGAAAAGAGAATGGTTCCCTGCCTCACTAATCGTAAATAAACAATAGGACTGTTCCAGGGTGGATGGTATTTTATGTCCTTTGCAAGAACTAATACCAATAGTTCACCCATTCTTACCAAGTCACTTACACACTTTCTGCCAGCAACATTCGAGATCACGCAATCTTCCGAACGTCACTTAATACGGATGTCCGTATTACTTTACCAACAAACATTAATCTATCCACTAAGCGTTGTGTATGTACAGCACATCATTGGCGAAACTAGTGTTATAACAAACAAAAGACGGTTTGCTGAATGTTCGACAGGCACATGTACGAAAATGACATGACGTGTGTACGAGGCTTAATAATAGTCTTTAATCAAGAATTTATTATTCACTGAATTGAAATGCTTTTGTTTCTCCTGCTTAAAGATCTTGCAACAGATTTGACCAACACTAAGCAGATGTCACTGACAATTACTCCTTTATTTTCCTAGAATTCTCTCCCACCAGTCGAGGAAAATCAGATGAATTGTGGCATTTGACTAATTAGCATTGGAAAAAAAATCTTTACTTTTTTACAAAGACCTGTAAATAAACTTGCACCTCTCTCTCTATGTTTAAACCGGACACAGGCATCAGAAACCGCTTCTTAAGAAAAGGAATTTAAGAAGGGACCAAGTAAGGTAGTATTGTTAAAGTAGCTTTAAACAGCTAATGTGTACTAAACATGCTACTGAGCGAATTGAGGTAGAGTCCTAGGGGATTCCAGATTTAGCAGTGTATTATTAATTCCTTTCAAAGGGAGTCCACCCTTCAGAAAAATTTTCTAGCAAACTTGCCCATGTCACCCCAGCCCCAACCGTGTTTTTATAAATCAGGAAAAATGCCCAGAAACTTTACTTACCTTCCTCTGGCGCCGCCACGTGCGGCCGCTGCTTGCGAGAAAATGCAGCAGAGGGGCGGGACGGCAGTCGCGTCTGTGATTGGCTGAGCGGGCAGCCAATGCGGACGCGGATGCCGGGGAGTTCAGTGCGGCGGAGGCAAGAGGGAAGGTAAGTAATGTTCTGGGCATTTTCTGATATTACAAACTAGCGGTTGGCTGGCGGGGACAGGGGCAATGTTTGCTAAAAAGGGTTTACACTAGGGGGAGTGGAATCCAAATCAGGAGGGAGGGAGGGGGTGGAGGGGCGAGAAGGCTGCAGTATGATGCCAAATTCTCTGAGCCAGGTAGGAGGCAGAGCCTATATGGACTCTGATATCCTCCTGGTGGGCAGTTTTTTTGGACTTTGGGGGGGGACTACAGGAGAACCATTATGGAGCTGGGATGTGAGGTAAGGATTAAAACTACACTACATGATGGGCGCCAGTAGTGGGGGGGATTAATAGTTTTGGGGCGTGGAACATTTGCCCTTTAATTCTCATTACTACTGGAACCCCTTGCAGTCCGGGTTTGCCTGCACGCCCCGGAGACTGCTCTGTGATGGATATGGACATTCAGGGTTGCTGGCCCCAAAAAAAAGGGCCCAAAGGTCACTATTTGTTCTAATCCTTCTCATCCTCTCCTCTATTTTGACCAGTGGATAATTCCCTCCTAAGAAAATCATTGGGAAATAAAGCGGCATCCAGGCTATGATCCTTGCATTCTAGAACCTACTCTGTGTCATATGATAATTAAAAACATCCTCTCCAGTTTTTTCTAGTGTTAGGGTTCGCAGGCCCTGGGAGAAGTCATCAGCTTATTGGTTTTAAACTACCTGTCACCCAATCACGCACTCTTCCGACTGTCTACGTGCTGTCTCCTCATGATGGCGCACAGATGCATCAAACTAAACCTGATAAAACTTGAACCAATCATGTTCCCACTCACATGGGTAATATCCACCGTTTTCATTCTGTTGACAACACCCCCATTTCCCTATTCAGTCGGAACGTTGCTTAGGGTGTCATATTGAATACTCTCTCTCCTTTTACTCTATGTTGCTAAAAAACCTGTTGATTTTTTCTCCGTTAATATTGTGAAAACCTGTAGATTCCTCTCTGTTCTGTCTACTGCTATGCTTATCTGGCTCTCATCCTATAACACCTGGCTAATTTTTTCTCTTGTTGGCTCCAGTCCTATGGATTCTATTCCACTCTCTATACGTCAAGAAACTTCAATAACAAGTTTAATCTAACCTCACATCCTATCTCAATGAGCACAGCATGAGGGGGGGGGGGGGGGGGGGACTGTTTGAAAACACGGCACAAGTTATTACTATTGGCAACTTCTACACCTTTCCTTGTATCTGTATGTTACCCACCCTAAGTAGGATGTAAGCGCTACGGTGGCAGGGACCTCTTTCCCATGTTACATGTTTCAAGCCCCATATTTAATGTGCACATACGTTATTATATATTTATGTATTTATTTCCGTCCACCGGTACGACTTTTTGTACTTCTATATTGTAACATAGTAACTAGTAACATAGTCAATTAAGTTGAATTACAAGACATTCGTCCATAAAGGCCAACCTATTCCCTTTTTTTTTTTTTTTTTTTTTTAACCATAAACCTAACAGTTGATCAGAGGAAGGCCAAAAAACCCCAGCTAAAAAAGGGGGGGGAAAAATTCCTTCCTGACTCCAACCGGCAATCTGTGATACAGCACTGCTTGTTGTCAGCACTTGCATCCCTAGTGGTGCTATATATATATATATATATATATATATATATATAGATAAACACTGTAGGGTAGCGTATTATTCGTTATAATACATCAAGGGCCAGACAAAAAAAATAACCTGCCCACTACCACGTGTCTTCCCCTACATGTATTAGTCATTTATATAGGAATCCCTGTTTAATGATAAATAGTTAATACTGTTCATATGGAAAGAGAGAGAAGGAACGAACATGTATGTCAAAAATAACAGGGCTTTCTATATAAATGGACTAATACAGGGAGGGGACAGTGGGAGGGGCCAGAGGAATACAGGAAGTCACTCAGTGCCATTCACTTCCAGTGAAAATGGCCTAGCCTTAGGTATTATATAAAATAACAGGTAACATGCAATACATACTTCAAAGAATCTAGTATTTTTGCAAGGGTGATTGCCCAATGGTTGACGTGTTAATTCAGGACATGATAAGATAAATTTTGTTGCCACATTAAGCAACCTTCACTGGAGCTAATCATTTTTGTGTGACATTCCTTTAAAAAATGAGATACATTAAACTGACCCGCATTTCAAGTCCACGACCCAGTGGTATTTTCCATTAAAATGTTGGCACCAAATTCAGGTTTATTAAACAGTGATGAAACTGTTTTTTTTTAAACTGTGATTTACGAGAAATCAATTTGGATTGTAATTCTTATGCGGATATCCAGTTTTTTCAGGGACAGTGAAACATTCTGCCTGCTGGACAGACGTCATACAAGACCAGGGGAGCCAGTGCATAAATGCAAACTACACGTGTGATATTGTACACAGACCGGGAGCCAAGGCCAACAAAAATCCGTCAGTGTATCCTATATATCAAGTGTAGTACCATTCAATTGTAGAAATTCGTCCTGAACATTGAGTGGAGGGTGGCAGAGCTGCATGGTTGAGTAGGGGAAGAAAAGAAATAGAAATGTCTAGTTTTTGACCTATGCCCCACAACTGCTGCTTTTGTGAGGGAGCACCAGACTAGAGCAGTCTTAAACATCAGGGTTATTCAATAAAGTTCTTATTGTTTAAAATTGGGCTAATATTGCCCCCCCCAATCAGAGTTGGCTTTCAAAGTTAAAAACATCTGATTGGTGGGCAAAATTAGAACATGTTAAACAATCAGAACTGTGATTGAATCTCCCCTGTCTCTGAATATCATATTAACTTGCAGTCTCTGGATTTACCTCTAAATGGAACCATCCAAATTCTTCCTAATGTGGTGGCTCGTTCCAAAAACAATCTCCAACTGAGTTGTTTTATTGTGCTCAGTGACATCTCTTGAAATTCCTTCTTTGCAGGATGTGAGCAGTTTGAATGTTAACCCCACCACACAGTTTGTTGGGATAATCTCAATACGTGGCAGTTTAAGTCTACATTTAAAACGTCCGACTGGTGCGTTACTCAGGAAAACACAAAAAGCTTACCAATGGACAAAATTTGTCATTGTCCGATGCATCACAAAGCTCGGGCTCCACATCCAACTTAACATAGTAGCCTCACCTTGGGAGCTAACACAGGTTGTCCCTTTTGTACAATCACTAGTTGACATTTGTCTATACATATGGTTCATTTTATTTTAGCAAGGGGCGATGTTTCATAAATTTATAAAATAACAAAGATGCAGATGCAGCATTAATCACGGCTGTTACTTAAAGGGACGAAAAATACATTATCCAACTAATCTTATTGTAGATAAATTTGGGGTTATAAATAAGAGTTGTTAACATCAGTCCTCTGATAGGAGGAAAAACCCTTATACGGGGAATCTGGTAATGTGGTTTGTTCTTTATTAATATTATATATAAGTCATGGTGTATTGCAGGTTTTCCCCCAAAAAACTTCAGAATGGCTGGAACAATTTTTATGAGACTTGGTAGATACTGGGTTTTACATTTACAACTTTTACAAACCCACCCAATAATCCTTTTTTGACCCCTTTTTATGTAATTGGGGATAAGATTTCGCATTGTGACTGTCTGTTGGTTGTATCAGTGATCGCACTAAGTATTAGGGATGACATCTGACCTAGAGTCCTGCATCTGTCGGGTAACCACCAGTTTTTACCTGATTTGTGGATCTGGTTTGGGAATCCAACCACAGTTCGGTAGGAAAGCTGTGGGCTGAGGGTCAGGGACAGCAGCAGCGTAATTTCGGGTGCTGTTGCTGTGGGGTCTGACACTACTTTAAAGTCGCGTTGGGGGCAGTTATGGAACTCACAGCAAAATCTGTTGGTGAAATGAGAGGATCACCCCAATGGAAACGACCTGAGCCAAACAAGGATTTGATTTGAAAGAAAAAACGTGAATAGATATTGAGATCAGGTGTTTTCCTAGAACGGGGGACCCCAAAAAAATAGCCCCTTTGGCCAATCAAAACTTGGTTGGTGGATTTCTACATGTCTTGGCTAATGGACACAGACCATATTTCTAAAGGTGCAGTATTACTATTCGAGTGACACGAGCCTTTAACGAATGATATTTTTAACAACACGATTGCACCTATCATGAGTGCAGTCGTAAAATAAGATTGCGTCGTAAATACGATTTTGATCGTAAGAAAGGATAATACATTAACAATCGCCATCATCATTGTACAACGTCTAAATGATACCATTGCGAGTACGTGTTGTAAATGTTACAACCATTCTGGTAAAGTGTGGGTCTACTTTAACGCTAATTTGCGGTTTATTGGTATTGAAAGCTCCGATACTGTGGTTAAAACATGCCGCCACAGACTTAAAAATGAGTATAACAAATTGTCACTATGCAAACCTTTGCTGCTTTTTCCTTCCAAAGGGGAATATTAACATTGTGTTAATTCAACTCTGGCACCAACACCGTGGCACGAACATAGTATTTTCATCTATAAACATGCAGGATGTTACTATCAATACAAATCAACTGCGAACACAACAGAGAATACCATGGCTGTATGTTCCACGGAGGGGGATATCAATTGCTCAAATTGATTGCGCACCCAATACACTTCGTGCAGTACGAGGTTATGACACAGTTTCAAATGAGCATTCATAGAATTTTAAGATTAGTATTTGAAAGGTAGTCACCAAAGTCATTATCCACGTCTTTCTCTCTTTTTCCTCCCTTTATTCTGATATGTATTATTAGTTTATTTGAACAAAATGTACATAGAGGGAAATGTACATAGAGGAAAGTGTACATAGAGAAATGTACATAGAGGGAAATGTACATAGAGGAAAGTGTATATAGAGGGAAATGTACATAGAG
>JAACNH010003516.1:0-28566 GCA_019447015.1 Hymenochirus boettgeri
CCATGTTTACCCTGCCAGAATGAAGGCAATAATTATCATAGTTAGTAATGCGGGTAATAAAGTGCTAACTTTATCAGTTGGGGGCAGGTAACTGACAATTGACCAGTTTTTGTTTTCAGGGTGGACATGTCCTTTCATTTTTACTTTTGTGTAGACAGCCACAGCTATACTGGGAGGTACAGTACATTTTAGGTTTAAGATACTATATAGGTATTTTGATAAAGTATCATTAACACATAATTATTAACATTGGTTCACGGTCAGAGAATGCAACTGGCACTTTTAACATTTTTAGGATATTATTCATTATTGTGATTGTTATAATAATTTTTTGACTTATTACACATTTACCACATTGACTTCCATATATGTCTTAACACCAGATTAAAGTTAGGTATCTCTGCATGTGTTTATAGAGTGGACTAACTCCACTGCATGTAGCTGCTCACTACGATAACCAGAAGGTGGCGCTGTTGTTGTTGGATAAAGGAGCTTCACCGCACGGAGCAGCAAAGGTATGGGAAAGGCCTGAACGGATACATATTTACTAGGAAATAACTTTGGTACTGGTCTAAGGCTGGGTACACACGGGATTTTTCGTCCCGACTCACCTTTTGGCACTAGCAAGTGGTCGGCCGGAGCGGATCACTGACGGTCACGGTGAATATCGCCACTGCCGACAGATTATCATAAACGATTGTGTGGTCCATAGGAGACCACAGGATCGGCAGCGATTTTTCCTACATGTCTGATCGCCCGTTTGTCTGATTCGCCACCGGCACAATCACTTTCGATTTTTCGTCCCGACCAAACGATACCGGAATTGTCCGGTTTAAAAAAATATTTTCATTTGTCTCCAGCCTAAGTCAGGGTAACCAACTACTTGTTCAATGTGCTTACTCATAAACTGTGATCTTACGTCATTCAAACACCTTTATGGATAAAACACACACAAGGAAAAATAGTTTCATTGAAAAAAAAAAATGTACCTGTGGTTGTAGCATAGGAATGGCTGTGTCACATGTGTGTGTCATGATAGTCACACCAATGGGTTTGAATTCGTAACTTCCATCGTAGTGAATAGCCACCAATGATAGGGGCACCTTGGCAAACCCTTGCAGTTTAAATGGAAAATTCCATATAAGGACCAGAATTGTTCTAGATATAACTTAGTACTCAACCATGATCTGTTTGTGAATGACGATGGATCTATGTGGCTTTGAACACTTCCCAGTCCTGCCTTATTCTGCATCATATACACTACTACTATGTTCCCGAGACTCAACTACAACCCAATCATTATAATAATAGTATTTCCACTGGACTGCCCTATATTTAGATTGATTTTCCATTTATTATTAAATTGATCTAATTTTGCATTTGGCCATGAGATTTGTATAAGGTCACCAACCACAAAAAACCAATGAAATGAGAAATAGGGCTAACATCCATGACACCCAGTTTATGGACCATCAGATGCCAATGTTACCAGACTGTCCTGTCCGCCATTTTGTCACCACATTTGCTTCAATTATCCACTGCCCAAACCTACAGGTCATTTACTTTATACTAAAGAGATCTGGTGGGGATAAAATTACCAACATGGATCCAGCTGGGACATAGAAATAGAAATTACAGAATTCTATAGTATAAGAAATAGCAATTACAGAATTCTATAGTATAAAACGGGAGTCTAGAAGATTCTAAGAGAGCAGGTTCTATTGTTCTGGGTTCGTTTTTATTACCAGTTGTTCTGAACTGACATTTAATTCATAGTGTTATGCTTGACAGATTGTCCTCACATTGTGAGTTATTAAACTAAAATTACTTTGACGTCAATCAAATCTAAATGGATGCTTGTGGTCTACAGGGAAGCCAGTGAACATATACAGTATCCATGCTGACCTTTACAGGGGAAGAGTAAATACACAGTAATGTGACCTGGGTGGGATTAGAAAATATTATATTTAGAGGATGATTCCATTAGAACTGCCTGGAACACTGGACCAACAGTCTGCAAAGGGCAGATAAACTTACATTTAAACTGTATATGAAGTACAGCAAGCAGATGATGTATACATTTAATGGTCCATCAGTTCTGCGCATAGATGCTATGCTGTATTTCCATTGGCTTAGATGTAATCTAGTGATGGCAGAAAGTGTCTTTAAATGTATAGAAACCGTTTTTCAGATACTGGTGTGAAAGGTTAAAGTACACTCAAAAAACAATTTAAGTTTAAATAAAAGCTGCATCCCGAACTAACCTTTTCATTTTTAGGTCCCTTCAGAGCCTACCTGTGCCCCAGAAAAGTGCTGGCCATCTTGCTGGACCTCGTTGTAGACTTGTGTCCAAATATCCAGTTCCATCCACTGTTACAAGCGCGCGCTGCGTGATGACGTCACGCATGCACAACTGGATGGAACTGCCACTGGATATTTGGACACAAGTCTGCAACGAGGTCCAGCAAGTCTCGGTGGGCGGAGCTTACCTGACTGCAGACATTATCCAAGATGGCCAGCACTTTACTGGGGCACAGGTAGGCTCTGAAGGGACCTAAAAAAAGGGGGGGGGCAAGGTTAGTTAGGGATACAGCTTTCATTTAAACTTAATTTGTTTTTTGAGTGTACTTATCATTTAAGCAAAGAGTTTTCTCTAAGGCCAAACATACTCGGTAGGATCCTGCTGTCCGAGATTCCAAAAAAACCTATTTGGAATGGTGTTTGATACAAGGCAATCACAAGAACTCCTCCCTTTTAGATTGTATCTTGTACCAATGGCTGCACCAATTCCTCTATGCCAACGTTGCAGAGCAGTCATGGAGACAGCTAATCTGTTTGCTATTTCATTCCTTGTTATAGAATGGCTACACGCCGCTTCACATTGCTGCAAAGAAGAACCAGATGGACATAGCTACTACTCTGCTTGAATATGGAGCAGATGCCAATGCTGTTACCAAACAAGGCATTGCTCCGGTACATTTGGCGGCACAAGAAGGGAATATGGACTTGGTGTCATTGCTCCTCACTCGGAATGCCAATGTCAATGTTAGCAACAAGGTAGGAGAAGAGGCGATAATAGTGATTATCTATTATTACCTGTAGCACTTCCAATGTGGGTGGTTGGAAGTCAAAAACATAAGCTTTCTGCTTGATAGACTGCCCGATATTACCGAGAAGTCCTGGTCACTGCAGGATCAGTTATGCAGATAATGTAATTTCAAAATAAATTCTAATATTTTATAGTAGCTGGGTAAATAATTTATTAATTACACAGTATCTCTCCTTAAAATAGCCCCTCAGATATTCAACAATAGATTATATCCTTATTAAAGTCACTTAACTAGGTCACAGATCTTGTGACCACTGTTAAAAAACACCTAGAGCAAATAAATAAAAAAAAGCAAAAACAATGAAAGGGCATGTCCATCCTTAAAACAAAAAACTGGTCAACCCCAACTGATATATTTTGCACTTTATTACCTGCATTACTAACCAAATATTTAAAGGAATAGTTCACTCGAAAAGTGAACTTTTCCTTTAATGTATTGATTGAAGCCCAGGAGGATAACGAGCTATGTCTTACCTCCCGTTCTTCAATCAATATCTTAGGAGCCAGGGATGAGGGTAAGTATATTTACCTTTCGTGTGCGATCCATGCCTGCAGAGCTGAAAATCTCCGACTGCTTCCTGGTTCTGATCCACTATAGAGTGCATGTGCTCCCTGGCTCCTGAGATATTGAATGAAGAATGGAAGGTATGTCATAGCTCCTTAACCTCCTGGGCTTCAATCAATACATTAAAGGAAAAGTTCACTTTTCAAGTGAACTATTCCTTTAAGGATAAGTGTTGTCCCCATTCTACCAGAATAAGCTGTCTCCTCCCTCCATGCAGCCAATCAAGGCTGTGACAACTGACATCACAACCAATGGCTGACTGCTGTTTTTCCTGCTGCCTCCTCTGCATGTGCTCTAGCTTATAAAAAGCTCTTTGAGTAAAGGGAGGAGACGGGTACCTTTGCCAGTATGGAAGATATGTTATGAGAGTTGACATGTCCTTTAAAATAATAAAACCAAATACAGTATAATGATAAGATCAAATCAGTGCAGAACAACCAAGGCCCTGACACTGCAAGCTATCCACGAAACAACTGTGCTGTCCAAGGATTTTCTTTGTGTTCTCTTTCACTTGTACCCACTACCATGACAAAGACAGTTTGTCATTTAATATTGTGTTTCCTGTACATGTTTGAAGATTGAATTGAACTTTCTGTGCTCATTTAATAAAATGTTTTGTGCTTTGCAGAGTGGTCTCACCCCTCTCCACTTGGCTGCACAAGAGGACAGGGTTTGTGTGGCTGAGGTTCTGTCCAATCAAGGGGCTGTTACGGATGGAACAACAAAGGTATTTAATATTCATGGTGACATAATCACTGCTAGATCATAAAGAGTAAAATAAACAGGGTTAATGCAGAAAATAAAGGTTTATATGTTAACAACTTGTTTAAAATGAAAGTCCTTATCCTTTACACTGCTGGCCAATCACACGTTAGCACTAAATGCAGATGCATTTTTAAAAAAAGTGAGAAATGAATAGAAAACTAAGGATTTTCAATTAATTACAGTGCAGGCCTCTTCCTGTAGCAGCTCACCTGCCAGGCCGTCACTTTTACAGTACCTTGAAAAGTGTTTTACTGCTAGGAATAGCATTGGGGGAGTTTAGCTTTTAAAGTAATTAAAAGAAACTATTGAGCATGCTCATGTCCATTGGGCACAGGGAGGGGAGGTACTGTAACTCAAACAAAACAAAAAAAATAAAATTCCTTTTTAAGTGGGGATTTCCTTTTAAGACAGTGCAAAGGGTCTGCATAACAAAATTTAATGCAACGGTTTATTGAATGTGTGGAAGATTCGATGTTTTACATGTTCTACCATTTATCAATGCAATAAGGAAACGTTGTAGTCAAGGACAAGTGGGATAATATAGAAGACGTTGTGTGTTGCTGCCCCTGAGAAGTTGTATTAGTCAAGGTGACACCCAGTGACAACATATTCTTTGCTGTGCTCAGGGCACACTGAAGCTGCAAGCAATAACATAACCTATTGTTTATTTTATCATTTTAGACTATTGATTGAATAGGATATTGCTTAAGGCCAGGAAAATGTGTGTGGGAGAGATATTGTCATGGGTGTTAATATATAAAGGACAACTGAACTTCATGAAATAGGAAGACTAATGTGATGTTATATGAAACACAACAATTACGAATTAAGGGAGAAATTTAGTGCATTAAAAAAAAAGTTAAAATGAAAAGTACCCGGGGCAGGGAAGTCGGATTGATTATTCCTACTTCTCAATATCATTTTGTTGAAGAGCTACATCACTAACAGTTTTTATCTGCCAGGTTAGTGCCCTGGGTCTTTCTGCGTTAATGATAGTTTTGGAGCAATGAGGAAGCCTGGCAAAAGCAGTCTGCTTCATGCTGGCGCTCCTCACAGAAACAATATTAGGAGGTAGGAATTATCAATCCTTCCTCCCTGCCCCAAGTTCTTTTCATTTTAACTGTTTTTTTTAATGCACTCTAGTTCTCCTTTAATCAGTAAATGTTGGGTTTCGTACAAGATCACATCAGTCTTCCTATTAAATGAACCCGTTTAGTTAGCGTCAATAAAGGTTGATCATGTGCCTTCCTATTGCAGATGGGTTACACTCCATTACATGTGGCCAGTCACTATGGAAACATCAAAATGGTGAACTTCCTGCTCCAACATGGTGCTAAAGTCAATGCCAAAACCAAGGTAGGTAGTTATGTCTGTATTATTCCTCTGCTCACTTATTGTTGGTAATGGAGCCTCTATAGAGGTTTTAGAGGATGTTGCTAGAAAGGGGGAACCAAATGATGTTTTTTATTGAGCCTGGCTGACCCTAATGTGTTTCCTTTGTAGAATGGATACACACCTCTGCACCAAGCAGCCCAGCAAGGACACACACATATCATTAATGTTTTGCTTCATCACGGCGCCTCCCCTAATGAACTCACTGTGGTAAGTACCTCATATAGACAGCCACACTAAAAAGTCTGGGCATATCCATGACACCTATTTGTTTTACACCCTTAAAGGAGAACTAAAGCCAAAAAATCTAAGTTGAAGTTAGAAAGTACTTACCTCAACATCCTTCTCACCATGGAAGATTCCACTCAGGGGCTTTTCTTTACCTCTATGAGCTCATTTTAGGTTCTGTTTGTTCCCCAAATCTGAAGCTGACATTTTCCCTTGCCTGCCAGTACTTTTACCTTGATTACATGTTCAGCACCTGTGTGATTTTCACTCCCACCTCTTAACCCCTATGATGTAGGAATAATTACATCATCAACATTCAAATTGGTGGTGCAGCGTATTAACCCTTTCCTAGCAACAGTGTTGTAGTGTGATGTATATAGGTCTGGGTATCTAGTGTGTCCGGATCTGAAATAATATGTCTCACCTACGGCTTTCACTCCACCAAATCCGATATATAAACAATAAATTGCAGGTGAAACATACAGAGACACAGGTCTGTAGCTGTGAATATTGCAGGTTTATTGCTAAACATGCGTGCTACATGTTTCAGACCCATTCAAGCACTTGAGGAAGGACAAGTGGGTCAGAAACATGTAGCACGCATGTTTAACAATAAACCTGCACTATTCACAGTTACAGACCTGTGTATTTGTATGTTTCACCTGCAATGTATTGTTTAAGTGTTGGGGGGCCATATTCAAAAACTTGTGATACCGTGGGTTTTCGTTACTGTACGGCCGTGGCAGTAGTATACCATAACATGCGGTAATAAACTACCGTAATGATATTCTACGGGTGGTCGTAGATTTACGTTCCCTATCGTACATTTACAAGATTTACGATAGCGATCATAAATTAATGATCTCCATAATGATCACTAAAGAAGGCAATACCACACCTTTATAAATATGGCCCGTAGTGTGAAGGTCTCCCTATCAGATGCAGCAATATTAGTGGAAAGTGTACCTCCTAAAGGGGAATGTTGGAGGGAAGGAAGAATGTGTTTTTATAGAAACCACATGGTGCAGAACTGTAGGGGGAGGATAGTAAAGTGAACCTGATCTTAGCACAGCTCTGTGCAATGCATTTCTCATCTTGCCTCAAACTCTTCACCCGCTCTAGGAACAGGCGATAGGTACACAACCAAAATCTGGGTCCGACAGGCTCCTACCCACATCTAAAGTCCTCCTGAATCCATCATATCCAGTGACCTACACGTTTCACCCAATGCACATTTTCAAATGGGCTTCCTCACAAAAGCTGTCAAGGCATAAAGCTGGCCATACACTTGTTTCATGTTAAAGGCGTTCATTCTGGCTTCATCTTGTAAGTCTCCAGTGACGTTCCGCCGGATGGGCAACTTTAGACCCCATTTACAAAACTAAGGTCAGCTTTAACATATCAGTGCTTAGCATTGAACAATGGACAGATAGCGATGTGAGAATGCCTTTAGACATGTCCACTGCCAAGTGACAACAGATATTGGGCGTATCAAGCTTTCACAGATGTCCTAAAAGAAAGGGTATTGCAATCAGACTTTTCAGTTGATTGGCTGGATGATCACATAAAAAACATCATTATTATGGGACAATGTCTGCTGCATAGAATGACTGTCCTTATACAAGGGCCTTGGGGTGGGTGGCTGAAGACATCCCCTAAATGCCAATCTGCAAGGTGGTCAATCGGTAAACCACTAAAACTTTAAATTAAATTCTGATATTCATTTTGTTCATATCATTTCTACAGAATGGCAATACAGCCCTGTCCATCGCTCGGCGCCTGGGATATATATCGGTGGTGGATACCTTGAAAGTGGTAACAGAGGAAACCTTAACTACAGTTGTAAGTGATTTAATATTAATATTGTTCCCATTTTCATTGGCTAAATTTAGCAGTTTTATTTCTGTGCTTCAACAGTTAAATGCTGGAGGGGATTATATTGCTTATCACATCTGACCTGTTTCTTCTGCCTCTTTCCACCATTCCCCTTCCTCTTCCTGCGCTGTTTTCTCCTGAGGCTTCATGCCAGACAGCCAGCCCTTAATATTATTGCTCCTGTTGCTGTTCTGAGTCCTGTGTGAATTTAGCTGCGACACTGACTTTATTCTCAATTTACCGTAACGGGAACGGCGGTAACAGAAATATTGATTGAAAATCGCGGATTGGTTGGCAGATAAGTTCTATTGTATGGGCACCATTCAAATCAGTTGTTCCATGGACAGCTGCCATTTTTAATCCCCAATACATTGGCGGAGATTAACGAGCAGTCTGTGTATCTGAATTGTAAACAGAAAGCGATTTTTGACAGTTTTGATCAAAGGGATCGAAACCTGCAAAAATATCTATCCATGTACGGCCAACGTTATCTAGATATGTGCACGAACTGTAACATAGTGCTGCTTCTGATAAAGGTGGCCATAGATAGGCTGATAACCAAAAACATTTCTTTGGTGGACACCAGACACAGGATGTCAATGGCCTGGCAGTAAACTTGCAGGGGGGCCCAGACTTTTTTTGCCACTGATGCCCACCATAAGCCTTGCAATCTGTTGTATATCAGCACAATCAGTATTATTTGCAAATACGGAGTAATGTATTTTACCTTTTATATCTGATCGAAAGGAAAGTGTGTCCTTGTTTTACATTTCACTGCAGATTTAATCTGTGTATTACGGAGAATGCGATTTGCTTAGGGAGACAATGTGGAGCCTGGTGTCTGAATTATCTGTAATGTGTATAAAGGTTTCATACATCTATAAAAAGGATTTTAGCAGGTACATGATAATGGCTACGGAAAGTGGAACATAAGTAAATATGTATTAAAAGAGCAAAGTAAATTAGTTACTCATCAAGACCGTTAAATTCTAAGGGTCAGATTTATGGGGAGTCCTGCTTACTGATTGGTTAGCGCAACTTTAACTCCTTCATTGTGTCGACTGCTTCATGTGTAAATCTAAAGACACCCGCACAGCCGGATCAGCGTATTTAATTTAGCGGTTGTGCTATTTTTCTGCAAATTCTATTGGGAATTTTAGAATTCACTGGTAGGAAGTTTCTGTTATCGTACAGCTCTGTATAAATCCACAGTGCCGTGATTCCCAATTAATAATCATGATGACCGTTTTACAATGCGTTAGGGTGCTACTGCTTAGGTTTGGGGCTCTACTGCATGGTGTACCCAGCATTATTATACCAGTGTACCCATCATTATTATACGGTAGTACAGATGCATGCTGGGGGTGGTGTCATGGGCAGTCAAATTAGCAGCAGGCAGAGCTATAGAGCAAAGTACCAATAACGTTATTCTAGGATTAGTTTAATTTAATTCCATATACGACTATATAGACCTATAATTATACTGCATTTTTTAAAATCCTTTAACTGGCCATGCTAGTATTCTGCCAGGGGAGGTACATCCAGTGGCTAAACCAACTTAGGATTTGTTTCTTACTTTCCAGACTGGTTTTAGGGTGATACAGGGAGACCTCTGGGCCTATCCAGATTTTACTTGTCAATATTGTCTTAACAGCTGTTTAGAATACTAGGGTAGTATTTTTAAACCTGTGGAAATGTACGATACTGCAGGTATTTTTATATAATGGCGCGGCCATAAAGTACCAATAGTTATTATTTATCATTTTTTTAAAGCAGCGGTTGTACATTTTAGACTGTGGCCGTACAATACCATTGCGGTCCTTAAGGATCACTGTGGTATTGTGTAGGCAATACCATAAGGTAGCAATATACTGCATGAAATCGGTATATTCACAAATTTATGACCTCTGTGCAAAGCAAGGATGCCATGGCACACTACCGATTGTTATCGGTATATTCTTGTGTAGTTTTTATTCAGTGCTGGACAAGGATCAGTAGCCGCAGTGTGCAGCCGCAGACATTTGTGGAAAATAAAACATAAATCAGCTGTAGAGGAAATAAAAACAGCTGCAAGACTTTGTTGATGAGATGAGCAATTTTAAAGCTAAAATGAGTAATTTGTGGCCCTGAAATGAACTCCACATATTAATTTGTCACTGGAAACCATGACATGATCCCCTGTAATGATCACAGTGCTGGTTAACCCATGTTCACTGTGTGCAGCCATGAAATAGCCCTTCCTGTGGGTTCTGAAATTGATATTCGTTCCCTCGCTATATACGGTAATTCTGCATTTTATTGTCGTATTTACTTTTCTGGATCAAAGATCTAACATGGGAAGGAATTGTTTCTCTCTTTTTATTAACAGCTGGTGACTGAAAAACATAAAATGAATGTTCCGGAAACAATGAACGAGGTCCTGGACATGTCGGATGATGAAGGTAATACTTCCTTCCTATTGGTTGTGTAAATGTTGCCTGAGGGGGGTCTATAAGGTTAAATGTATGTTAGAGAAGGCAATGGTTCATTTTATGCTCGAAATCTAACGGGAAGTTCTGCACTTGATCTACCCCTGATTGAGTGAAACATTAACTTGAGTACATATGGACAGTCTAAAGGTTCATACACATGTGTAATCATGGCACCGATCCATGGCAGACTGTGTGTAATAATAGTCTGTTTCAGCCGAGGATCGTACTGTGTATAGGCACCCGGTCTTGGTTCGTTGATGATCTGCCTGGCGAATCGGGCAACAAGCCCAGAACAAATGACCCTTTCAGCCGACTGAGCACCCATACGCCATATGATCTTCAGATGAAAAGGACGTTCATTACATGTCCTACACTGTGGGTCGGCACGTGTGTCGTGATCTTTATATTATTTGCTATGGTGTGGCAGGGACATTGCTGCTGAATACTATGCAACATAAACACTGAAACCCACGTCATATTATATGCAGTCAGTTTATTGCCTGGTTCATTGCCCTAGTGACCATATATATAGTAGTAATGCCCTAAGGCCCACACAGGTCAATTATCTGTTAGACCAATGGACCACAGATCAATAAACCCCCCAGAATTCTCCTGATCACAACACCAGATATTTTCATGGTCTGTTGAAGAAAAAGAGATTGGTCAGTTGTGGTAAACATTTTGGAACTCAACCCAATCATCCAAAATATAAATCTGGCCGCTCAATTTTGTTGAACTATTGTCCCGTGTGTAATGAGCCTTACACAATTATATAATAAGGTCATTTGAGTCTCTTCGTTGTGTACTGAACAGTGGAAGAATCTCCCTCAGTGTTCTGTGTGAATTAGAATGTTCGCAGTCTGTATTGAACATTTTATCTACTACATCTTTTTATTTAAACTGAACAGTTCTTCATATTCCTGAAATTCTGAGCGATGCCGAGTATTTATCCGATGAAGGTAATGTGGTCGTTCTGTGTTTTCAGCCAATAACACTAACATTTTCTCATCTCAGCTCATTCCCAGGAAAGTTCCATTTTGAGGGACCTATCCTGCTAAACCAGACAGCCAAGCCTTGTCTCTGTTATGGGCAGGACATGGGAGGTCTGGATAAAGTGTGGGTGGGCACCGCTGATGTCCCACCCTCTCCAGCCAAAAGTTGGATGGTTTGTATTTCGTAAGTTTGAGCTCCAAGGTACAAAACCAACATTAAGGGTAATGCACAAAAAATCGTATTACGGTCGCATTAGGATGCGCAGTTTTTTACGCTAGTGCGTGCACGTCTGTTTTACATCTAAATAAAGTTAAATGACAAGACATGCAATGCACACCGAAAATGGTGATCGCATGCGTTGTCAAAACTCTATTGCCAGCTTAACGCAATGCACAGAGCCGATAGCAGCTCTCAGTGCATTGTGAATGGGGTTTGCCCATTCTGAATCTTTAACATCAGCTATCTGCTGGTGTTAAAGCTTCCATCTTAAAGAGACAATATTGGCCTGGTACATTGGTTGTGGCAGTGGCGCGACGCAGTTTTTGCGTACCGCTGCAACTGCCTTTAGTTGCGTCTTAAAGCTGGTTAAGCTTGGTGTATCGGTTAACGTGGCTTTAAGACACAAATAGATGATAACGGCTGTCTATACAAAGCCCCATAAGTACACAAGGATATTAAATAATAATCTCTGTGTGGGCAGTCACTGTAACCATCAGTGGCTGTAGATAATCATGTAGTTTCCGGTGCTGGGATGGATTATTATTCTGGCATCTAATCTGCCATTTAAAGATTAACAGAGGTAATTTTAACAAGATAAACAGCCGCTGAAATCTTCCAATTCTAAACAGCCAGAACCAGTTATAAACCATGGCCAGTGGACAGATGACCCATACTATTGTATGAAAGAAGGGCCTGGCATATGTCTATCGGCAGTGTCTATGGCCACCTTAAACCTAACCACTAATCCAAATATTCAACTGTTCTATTTAGTGTCTGCCAGAATATACTGAAAGGCTGGTTTATTCTTCAGGATCTGGGTGCGCCATGTTCCATTGGTCTGAACAATTTTATTATTAAGACCAAACATTACAAGTGGTATATTGGAGCTCATATTTACCCATTACAAAGTCTAGCTTTATTTTCAGACTAATCTTGTCCTGTTCTATGGTTAATTAATTAACACATTTACAATGTACAATGGTACAATACCAGGCCAATCCCATTGGTACTGTGGGGAGCAAAATTGGGAAACTTCCTTTAAGGGCACATCTGTACGGAAGTTTAGTCTAAGTATCCCTGTCCCACTTTTAACCCACTCCTCCCTCCACCTGACATGAATTTCTGTAAAGTCAAGCAAGCTCAGTCATCACAATGAGCCTGCACTGGGAGAGGAAGTTTCCCACCATGCAATTCACTAATACCAACTGTCACTATTCCAGATATTGCAAAAGTGACACAACAGAAAGTTTAGGGTTATAAGGCACTTGATTGACAGCTGAAAAATGAGATGCTTTGTATTTGATATCTAAAGAAAATTTGAGGACGAATCAACAAAAAAAATGGTACAGCAATAGTTGGGAAGAATTATAAAAAGACAATTTTTCAGTAAAGATGCCTATCTCCTCCAAAACTGCACAGAAAATAATGTTAGGGGAATGACATCTCTTAGAGAATGTTAAGCTATCCTACCTTGTTTTCTGGAATCATTAGCTTGTGCCTGCTATGCTTATATATGCCTTGTGAAGCAGGAAGTGTGTGTTAACTGCTATAATTGTTCATGCCCCCTTCAGCAATTTAGTGAGCTAGTTATGAGCTGGGGCATCCAACTATTGCAATTTGGGTGGGGTTTGCCTTTATATAATTTTATATTTGACGGGGTGGCCTTGCCCTTTAAAGCAACCTATATTTTGCTGTATGTGATCATATTAAGGTAAGGTGTATTAACACACCATGGTATCTTTATACTATTTGGCCCTACTCAATGAGAAATCCTCTGTGGTGGTCTACAATAACATTGCTACTGTACGTGTTCCTACATTGAATGCCCACTGTGTAGCTGATGCTTTTCCATACTCTTTCCTTTGAATAAATACAGTTACATTTTATGGATGGATATCTAAGCCCGGAACACAACATTTAGACTAGAGACCGGGATTTAAAGCTTTCCCAGGGATTAGAGTTTCATTGCCATGTACAGTCTGTAATGGGTTGACTTGTTAATGTCACTAGATTAGAAACACAAGATTTGGTACTTACTGTGAAACATCTGCTTGGAATGTCATAGAAAAGAGATGGTGACTTGTGTACATTTATCTCTGTTTGCGCAGGGGCAGAGATTAGAAAGATGCCCTGCCCTGGGTGACCATGCGGGGGGCAATGAATTCTTTCTATCCAACAGATACGCTGGGTTATTCTTTCAATCCCATTTGATGAATGATGTGAGTGGTATTAAAGGGACAATTTTGGGACAAGATGGTCTAGAGGATTTGTGAGGATGGGTAGCTGTTGAGTTGAGAGGCAGTGGAGCTTGGGTCCTGATGCTCAGGTGGGCCCAGCTCCAAATTCTGCATTGACCCTTTAGGTTTATAGCTACACCACATTTATAACTGCTCTAAATGCTCCAGTAGGTGAACTAGAACAGGGAAGGCCGAGAGTTAGGCTGGGTACACACATGTGAACTTTTTGTCCCCGAATCACTGTCGGTTGCAGCAAAAGTCACTGTGGCTGACAGTTGCAGACTGTGGAAATGGAAATATCGGTCAGTTGGCCTAAAAACTCTGTTTGCACCCAGCCTTAGGCCTTATGCTGGGTACAAACTAGGAGATTTTTCCTGCCGACCAACTGATACTTCCAAACGGACGATTGGATATTGCCGGTAAATCGAACTGTCGGCCATGGCCACTTTTGTCATATTGATTCGTCCCAACCTCTTGCTAGTGGTGAATGGTCGGCCAGGGCAATTGTGCGTACTGTGCGTACCCATTGTTAAAGTTCTGTCAAAGATACATTTCTTTTCTCTGTCCTTACAAATGATAAAACCTTTAATTTCCCAGCTCTCTGTAGCGTGAGCTTAGCTGGCCTAATGTGCTGTGCATTGACATTATAACATTAATAGAGTCTGTCAGTTAAGAAGCCTGGAGATATACATTTACATTGAGTGTTTAGACAATGCAGTGGAAAGAGCAGCCACTAGTATATTATCATTGATTCTCAGCAGCCATGTTGCCAAGAGAAACAAGATCAGCTGATCAATGGTTCGTTTACATTTACCTTTGTGAGATGCTCAAAGAGGGGAAAATACATATTTTAAAAATTGTAATGCGTTCAGACGAGTACAGAGTGGATAGACTTTCTTCTCATACACATGGACCAACGCTCATGTACGTACACAACATAGCAGGTCTACACACACAAAAATGTGGGTGAATATATGCAACAGTGTTTGTGTTCGCACATATAATCGATGTCTACACACACAACCCATAAAAAAATAAAGGAAACATTGCAAAACATCGGCATCATGTGTCTCACTGTTCCATGAAACATCAGGATGTGTGGAGATTGTATCCACTTGTTTAGTCGCTTAAACTGTTTTCTCTGTGATTTAAATCCTCCCAGAATCCGCTGGGGTTTGGAACAGCGAACATCCCACATTTTAGGGAGTTACCCCACTGACACCCAATCAACAATAAAAAGCCAAGCTGACTATGTAAGAACGCAATTTGTCATTACAGATGGCCGAACTTGTTCTGTTTTTGGATTTACAGATCTCAGGAAAAACCCGAACATCCCAAAATCCAAAAAAAGGTTACCGAATGTACGAGGTTATTTTCGCATTTATTTTTGAGTTTCCGTTCATATTTTTGAGGGTTATTGAACATTCAAGATTATTTTCGAGGGTTACCAAAAATAACCTCGCACATTCAGTAATCCTTAAAAAATGCAGTCCAAAGTCCAAACTACAGTATCCCCCCAGTTTCAGATAGATTTTTCGGATTTTTTTGAACCAAGGGGTTCCATGTCGGATCCGGATCTGAGTTGGACCCAGATCCCATCTCTATTTGTCATGTGTCTACCTACCAGAGAATTTAATCAGGATGCATGCTCCAGTACTGGTTACCATGCATGGAGTGCCTAAAACAAGCTTGCAGCTGATCCCAATTCATCTCTGGAGAAGGAAACTGACACATAAACGTTATGTTTCTGTCACTCGCTCTCCTACAATAAGCTTTGGAATTGATGCTTTCATTGATCTAATATATACTGCGATGCAATATGCGATTATTTCCGGAAGTGCATATCGGTATAGCGGTACGGTAAGACCTGCTTTAAGGTCCACATACAATGCCCCGTTAGGTTAGGTGCTACTTTAGGGGAATTGTATCGGGAGGGCTGCTCTATTTCCAAGATCTGGAAATTACGTAGTGCCCTAAAATAAGTCTAAAACTGGGTTATTGGTATTTGGGCCGTGTGGGTTTTAAACTTATAATAGCGATAGTGAATCTTCCTGATTGTATAGAATTTTAGGGAGTCGGAGAGCTGCTATTTATATTATGGAAATATGGAATACTTGGAACAGGGGCAAAAAAACAGATGGTCTTGAGTTTGACCAAACAAAGAGGGTCAAATAAAATGGAGAGCCTGGAATCTTTTAGGATTGTTGAGAAACCAGGTTGTGAAGGATGCACTGCAGGTGCTGATGGGACCACCCAACTAGTACTGGATGGGCATGGAGATATGAGATGGGCATGGGAACATGGGATGGGCATAGGACATGGGATGGGTATAGGGCCTCTTCCCTAGTGAGGCAAGGTAAAACACATTACACAGCAGCACCCTGTAGGGAGGCGGCAGTTTTGATGCCAGAAAATTTTGGGGGAATTTTGTTTCAGGTGCCAAAAAGTCTAGAGACGACTCTGGGCATAGGGACATGGGATGGGCATGAGATGGCATGGGGACATGTGGTCTGAGGTTTTGATCCAGTTGTGTTTGATTATGTTTAATCATAAAGATTCATAAGGACGGTGCAGACAGTCATGTCCATAGCCCATTGTTTTATATCTTGGGAAATATAATATTGTCTGTCCCATCCTATTGGTGTTAAGCTGGCCATACACATAGGCAATATATAGATCCAATGAAATTTCCCCTTGTATGTGTATGGGGCAAAAACAATCCTCCACGATACATACAAACTTCAACTGTCTGCATCGGATTGGTCAGACCACGTCACCTTCTTTTACTTCAAGTAGAGCCCCAATGCTGTTGGTACGTGTTTGCTCCCCCAGCCAATTGAACATGGGAGGACGGTCAGGTGGGTGAATTCGCCTATGAGCCCATATTGCATAGGTAATGGAGTTTGCCAAATGTGATGGCAGTCGCTTGTGCGTGGCCAATGTCACATGAAAGTGCTGGTTCCACATACCATATAATATCAAAGCTGACAATGCTGACAGCGAATCATTTAGCAGCATTTTCTCTCATTCATCACAGTACTGGATTGGAACTGCTCTGTTTGCTCCTATTGTAATATTATCTGCCAATCATTTACATAATACCATGAATGCACCTTGAAGGACAATTCTAGTTGACATATAAATAGAGCAAACGAAGGAACAATAAGATGTAATAAGATACTGGCTTACAGATAAATGCCTTGGGGAGATAAGCACCTGAGTTAAATACACAGATAGCAATAGAGCTGGACATAGTAAAGGAAGATAACTGGCAGATCCCAATGTGATTTTGTATCTGCTTGTGTATGGCCACAAAATGACCAGTCCCATATCTGTTATTTTCTAGATTAAGGAAAAGGTGAGTACACATAGTACAAATAATAATAGAGCAATCCCCTTGGGTCAAACAGGATTAGACTATTATTTATGGTGCACAGAGAATTTCAGCCAATCCCACTAGCGAGGGGTTGGCCAGGACGAATAACTGCGCCAATATTTTGCCATAGGGTACATTGCCTAAGGGTCCATAGAAATTGTTAATTGCGCCCAAGAGATCTCATTGGTAGTACATCATTGACGGGATTGGCTGTTACTCCACCACACATGCAAAGGATAAAATGTTGATCCAGTCATTTATTGGTAGTGTGTGTACACAGGGTGACAAAGGTGAACAACAGGATAGCTCCAATACGTGGTTAAGGCTGGGTACACACAGTAAGGTAATTCTGGCTGCCCGACCGATGGGTAGGTCGGCTGGAAATATCTGATGGTGTGGGGCGGCCAGCCGCTAGTAGCAAACGCTTCGTCTGGACAAAAACTCGGCTGGTGTGTACCCAGCCTAAGATGGGTACACACCTGATTTTAGGTACAGGTACAGCCTGATGGATTGGTTGGTTACTTCAGGGATAATTATCTATTGCCTGTGCTTAGATTGGGCCAAAAATGATCATTGGACTCTATCGCAGCTCCCATTAAAAGGCCTGAGACTATCGCAGCTCCCATTAGAGAGCCTGTTACAATGTCAAAAATGTACAGCAGTGGTTCTCAAACTCTCATAGACTTCGAATATCCGTTGTCGTACACATGTTGAATAGAGATGTAATGTGGGTTCGAATAGAACCCAATTTTCAAATCGAATCTGAGGGTTTTGAAGTCCTGACGAAATCCGGGAACTCCCCGAATTTCACGGAACCCGGATTTTTAGAATTTTTATCGAAAACCAAAAGTAGATCTAAACTGTTGAACATGAAATCAGAGGATTGGGTAGGACGGTTGGATGTGTAAATTGCACAAAATAGAATGAAATCTGCTGTAGTCTCAAGAGATGACATTGTGTCGAATGGTGAAAAAGGAACAGATAAAACATGTTGCTTCAGGGGAAGTATCAGTGTGTGAATCAGACTTCAAATGAAACACATCCCTCCACTGCTTTGTACGTACTCATGGAATGTTCAGTTCACATGGTCACGTGGTCATTTCATTTATAGTTACTAATGTTGTTGTGCAGAACAAAAATAGTAATTATAACAACATAGTCCCAAATGGCAATTGGAAGAATCCCAAGATAAACACGTTTATGTATTAATACCAGTAGCTTTAAGATTGGATTGGTTTACTTTAATACATTATTATTATAAGGTATAAGAATCTTATAAATAATGTAGTTCATATAACTGTCAGGGAGCCAATCAGTAAAGCTAGTTACACACAGAAAAGATATTTGAAAGACAATCTTTGAAATTCTGTCTGCCATTTTAAAAATCCCCCTATACACAGTCCGGAGCATTCACCTTATATAAAGTAAAGTATATAAAGTACAAGGAGAACGTTTGGTACTGCCAAACGTTTCCTTTAGCTGCTGCCGGCTCCCTATAAATTATTACAGGGGGCGACTGTTTACCAGATCCAGCGGAATTGCCCCTTTATTGTTAAGTGTGTACGAACCTTAAAGGGTATCCCCACTGCCAAAATTGAGTTTGGGTTTTTTAGTTTAATTGAAGAACGGGAGGTAAAAGGGCTATGTCTTACTTCCCGTTCCTCAATTAACAGGAGCCAGGAAGGAAGGGAGGGAACTTACCCAGTATTGCGCTCCTCCGCTGTTCTTCTGACGGGCCCCAATGGAGTATGCACTTTATGCGCATGTGCATCGCAAATGTACATGAGTTTTTAATAGGCGTCCCCTAATTTATCACTGATCTGGAAACCCTATAAATAAGCTAAATATGGGGTAGAATCAGTAATTTCCCTGGTGCGTGGCTTGCCTTCTGGGTTCCCATGATGCAATAATCACTTAACGTGATTTATTACATCACAGGAAAAAGGAAGCTATCCAAACGCCCCCAATTCAAAGGCATTCATTTTCACACTGCATAGTAGCGCAAAAACTAACGCTATGGTTAATTGAATGGGGTGCCTGGGCTCAGGCCCCTGAAAAAGTGGACTGAAACCCACCCTAACACTATTTTACATTGGGTAACGTGGGTTTAACTGCTTTTTAGCCAAAACCGGCTAATATTAAATCTCACCCTGGGTGTTTATCCTCAATGTGAGATGTAACTGTCCCGTTTAGAAAGGAGCATTTTGGATTCAATATGATGTACAGTGGACAACAGGAAAAACAAGAAATGTTCTCCATAAGGAGGGGAAAGGCCACACACAGGCCATTATGTGCAACAGGCTGAACGGACATGTGACATTCTTCAGATTGGATAAGATTATTGGAGAATTAAAGGGCCCGGGCTGTAGTTTAGTAATTTCTACTCACCTGACTTTAGATATAAAGGCTACCGAGGAATATAGCCAAATAGGAAAGATTGGACCTTAACCTTCATCTCCATGTTGGGTCCCCTGGCATTGTGGTCCTGGCATTCTTGGTCCACTGGCATTAGTAAAGGGGGGGGCAACAATGCTTATGAGAAGACATGCTCTGCAAGGAACGCATCTTCTCATTGGCTACATCACAAAAGTGGAAAAGGGACTGAAGGAAAGTTTAGGTAGAAGGAGCTGATGCCAGCAAACCGATGAATGGGGATCCAAATGAACAATCACCATTCAGACTATGGAAAGTTTTTGCCACCACACATTGCAGACAAATTCCAATGGAATCTGTCAGCATATATGTGACAGCAGTTGCATGTGTATAGGGGCTTTAACAGGGCTTTATAGGCTGTATATCCTAACTCGCTTGGGTGTTTATTAAGATAAATAATTGCATACGTTTATTTTGGAGTCAGATGTGTCTCTGCATCATGTCTGTGATATTCATGGAAGGTTACATGGAATACTGTAAAACTGCTCTCTGGCCCCTCCCTCATTAAAGTCACTGACACTATTTCATAGAGCATATGTTAATGAAGGGAAGGGCAGACTGTGGGAGGATCCAGAAAGCTTTCATACACATGTGCGATCAGGGGGGCCACACACGATGCATGGTGTGGATGAATGTAATTTTTTGGACGACGATCATTCTGTGTTTGGCCATTCGTTCGGGCCTCGTTGATCCACCTGGTGGAGTCATTTTTCTTGGGAACAATCGGCCATGTCTGAATGTTACAGCCAATACCTGTCCCTGACCAAAATATCATCCATAGAGTTCCGTGTGCCAGGCCCAGGTGTGCGAAATGCAGCAGTTAAATTGATATTGTGCAGAAAAAAATGGCCGCGTACATAGAGCTTTATTATATAATGAACCCAGATACAGTGTTCTCCCCAGAATTTTTTTCCAGCCGGGTGGCTTGAAAGAGTAACCGGGTGGGACGGGACGGGGAAATTTGGTGGTGGGGAAAATTAAATGTGCTCTATTTTTATTAGTTAATTATTATTAATTATTTTCTAATACTTTTAAGGTTTGACATGCCCCTAAAACTCATGCAGTAATAATACATTGAAACTATATTGACATAGATGTTTGAAAACTAAAAACTCCCTGCATTCCTTGGTTGCAGAATGTAGGGAGTTGCAGTTTTAAAACTTCCGAAGGTAACACAGATGTAACATGGCAGCACAAGCAAATATTACATTAAGTCATATTAAGTATACAGATTGCGTTGCAGGTTTGCTGTTCCACCTTTTTGGGACCTTGGGGATATTGCAAAAACAAGTGCTAAAATAATCTCGCTGTTAAAAAGGGGTCTTGACCGGACAGTTTTGAGGGAGTTTTTACTGACATATTGGCACCTATTAAACCTACATCTAAATTCTTTATTTAATCGCAAGTTTTCTCACAAGAAACTTTTTACAGCCGGGTGGCATGAAAAAGTAGCCGGGTGGGCCGCCCGGCTAAAAGACCCTAGGGAGAACACTGCAGATAGTTACATTTAAAGGGAGAATTCACCCCTTACAGTGTAATACATAATGGGAATGGGAAAGATAAATGTTTTAGCAATGGATATTGTTCTTTCAATTGTATAGAGACATTAAAAAGGAATATAGAATCATGTAAAATCTTCACATACAAAAGTGAGAATTGGAGAGGTTCCAGGGGGGTCGGTGGGGATCTGTGCTGATTTCGGCAGAGATCGGACATGTCGAAAAATCACTGCTGATCCTGCACTCTCCTATGGGCCGCACGATCAGACGCAACAAACTGTCGTTGCAACTTATTCATCCCGGCCTTCCACTCGCTAGTGACGGGCAGTCAATCGGGACAAATCGGTTGCAGCAAATGTCGCCGATCATGCAGTCCATAGGAGATGGCCCTTTCAGCAGTGATTTTCCAACATGTCCGATTGCTGACAAAATCACGGAAATATCGTTTGGTAGGCCAGAAAAATCTGCTCTTGTGTACCCGGCCATATGGTAGATATTTCATTTAGAAAGTTTCCTATGCACATCCATCAGCCAGGGTACAGATCCTTCCAACCCCTACACCTTGGGGTTAATGGGCATCAATCTTGCAAAGATATGTGGAAAGTCGCACATTGAAATGGCTCGATAAAGAATTCACTATTTACATTTTGTCGTGCGACTTTCCACATATCTTTGCAAGATTGATATTTCCGTTAATTGCCATTGATAGGCTGTAGGTTAGTGGTACTTTTTTGGCTGTCACTGACTATATTTGATCATACTTTTGTCCAAAACCAAAATGTCTGTACATTTTTTTGCCAACATATCAGCAGGTAACAGATTGGTTATGTAGAATACATTGTATGTAGAATACTTACATACTACATACATTGCTTCTGTAGAATAGAATATAGAATACCATGTATGTAGAATACAATTGTGGTCATGGCCATTGTAAATAGGTAACGGAAGTCCATATGCACACTATCCCCAAATGGGTGCAGAGTCCAATTCCCCTTTTTCAAATGGAACGAAATATTGAAAAGATACAAGGTAGACTTGCACTCCAAAGTGAACTGTTTATTGTGAGCCAAACATCAGCAAGTAACACAACGTTTCGAGGGTTACACCCCCTTCATACAAATTCACTTGTTCCTTTATCAGTTGGGTTCTGGGTGGTGGCCGCACATCATTCATCAAGCTGATTTACAGTTGGAATATTTTGGTCACACAAGCCCCTTCCTCTACCACTTCTGCTGCTTTGGGGTTGTTCAGCTGATCCATTTTGAGTAATCTAACCTGGGGGAGAGAGATCTTTCTTTAGAAACCTTTTTTTAATCTACTTTAAGGGTGTGGAGCCACGGCCAAAGCATAAACCTCAGAGTAGGGCACAGTAAAATAGAATAAAGGACTGCAGTACAGCTTTGATGGTGGTGTCATCTGATCAGACGCTTCCCTGTAACTTACCTTGAGTTGAGGCTGGGCCTCACGTATTGTCATTCCTGATTGAGTAACTCTACCACGCAAAGCGTTATTTAAAGGTAAATTGAAATCTCGGCTTGTATTTGGACACCAATGAGAACCAAGGCATTAGGAGAAACCTGTTTTTCTATTTTCTCTTATTTATAATGATTGTCCCAGGGAAGCTGGAAGATTCTATGCTGTTTACGTTGTTTCTTTAATCTCCTTTCGACACACTGGATGAGCGTTATATTAGAATACAATGAATGAGTAGGTGTACATAATGGGGGGCTAAATGGGATTTGGATAGAAGGGAAATATAACATGGCTGACAATGCAACATACCAGGTGGGATTACAGGATTAAAGGGCACTATACACATGGAGTAACTGACTGCTTTATAGCAGTGGCCATACACTACGAAAGGATATTGTGATTGTAAACCGACCGATACTTTGCTAGACAGACATATGTACCATACTGTCTAATGTTGTCTATTGTGAGGTTACATTTACATTTAATGATATGGACTTCAGAAAATACTACGATCATCTAACCAATCGATATTACCAACTAATATCAGCATAATAAAATGGAAAACATACAGTTTTTGGGCAATCAATGGAAATGTCTACTTACAAGTCGGATTGATCATATCGCCCAGTGTATGGGCACCTTTAGTCACTCACTCTCCTCCCAACTCTAAAGGTGGGTACACACTGTACCAATCTGTCATCTTTGATAGATGGGAGTTCACACAGTCACAATCGTTCTCCCTATATAAAGTATATATAACGTATAGGAAGAACGTTCATGACTTCCATACTCCCAATGATTGGCTGACTCTCTATACCTTGGTACAGGGAGACGACTGCGGATGAGGTAAATTTTTTCGTCTGTGTTGGAAATGATCGTTTTGACCGTACACACTTTACCGATAAAGGGCCAATCCCAGTACTGACGGACCTGGAATTTGTGTTCCCAGCTTTACATTGGCAGGCATATGTTAATAAATGGGCAGACTTTGGGTTGCCACATAGCTGTCAGTTACAGCATTGGTAGAATGTCAGCCATACACAAATTTGTCTGCTAAAATAGGGTATTGGGAGACTATCAGATGTTTAGACCCGGCGGGCCATATGGTGTGTACGACTGGTCTTGCGTTAACATACAAAACTGCGTTTTTTACAATGCGTTACTGTACATTACACTATTGCAAATATAAAATTGCACCAATATTAGAGCATCACAGGTGTCTATGGAAAATCCCACAGCATCCAGCGCTAATATGGAGGTCAAGTTGCACTTACCAATAGTGAATCGGTTAGTGCGCCTATAACTCCATAAAACTGCCCAGCGCCCCTGGGGAAATGATCTACATTGTGTTATATACTTGCTTAGATTCATCGAGTGACAGATGCAGAACTAACCTTGTTGCATCATCTACATATATATATATATACAATTTTCAAAAAGGCTACATTTCTTAAGTGTGATTTAAAAATAAGTTAGGTCATTCCTATATAGTCCCTATAGGGCTGTTCATTGCATGTAAAGTGCATTAATTCTGCCTTGCAGTGTTTGGTATTTACAAGCATCCCTTAATTGTTTTATTGATCTGGCAACCCTGTGTGTTGTTGTTGAATAAAGTAAGATCTCAATCCATACAGAATCTTACACGACCAGCGTGCTTGTGTCAGAGAAGTTCCACTTGCACTGTGCCTTTAAGTCTCGAATTACCATTTAAAAAAACACACGCTTACACTCCCCTTAACAGATCCCTATTTACATACAAATGCTACAAGGCTCACATCTACACCATTCACTGCCTTGCAGAGGTTTGCTAGAGAAGTCTGTAATCCAATCCTAGCGAAACTTTTAAATGGATTTCCCTGGACTTATCAGACTGCATTGTGTTTTATACTTCAAGTCTGTATCCCTGTCTCTCTCTATATCTGGATTGGTTTTCAACTAATTCTAAAGATCACTGCACAGGATCCACACTACACCTGGATGTGTGGGATGTATCATTACTTTCAAGGGAAAGTTACTGGTATCCAAAGCAAGTAATTTGTTACAAAGTGCAGAAGGATTTTTTTAATTCATTTTACACCCCCCCAAGGATTACTGCAAGCTCCGGGAATTATTCGCCTCTTTAAAAATGGCTCTGGTGGCAAGTAAGATCCAGTGTGTCCCTTCTGTGTGTCATTTCTTGTTGTCTGTCCCTTTAAGACTTTTAATTTGATTTCCTAAAATAATATGGGGCGAGGCAGAAAGATGATCTGTTTTTACTCTGGGTAGATCCCAGTGTAGTAACATACGCTGAACTTTAATGTGTATTTATAGATGGTTTCAGACTGTCCGTCTCTGGCTTCCTGGGTAGAGTTCATGCAAATTCTCATTGGATTGTATTCTCCCCATTGAAAGAAAATGGAAAAAGTAGAAGAGACCTGAGTGTTAATTACATGTCTGTTGGAAGGTAATGACCAGTTGTAAAGAAGGAAAAGTTATAGTCGCATTGAACTTTGCCTTGTCTGCAGTGGAAAAAGCAATAACCAGACAGGGTGCAGAGGAAAAAAAGCTTAGGGACCTGTTTGACTTGTGGAATGTTAGAGTCTGTAACCTTAGGAGCACAGCTCCCTGGGAAAGCAATGTTAACCCCTTGCTGGTTCCGCGTGGAGATTTAATCATTACTTTCCCTTTAATATCACAAGCGAGACCTGTGTTAAAGTATGCACAGTTCTGTTAAAGGGAAAGTGTAAACAGAGTGCATGCTGCTTTCATGCCTTTGTAGTTCTGTTTTGCAATAGTAATTGGCCTGTTTTGGGATAGACTTACAATAGGAGGCCATGAGCAGTTTCCTGTTTAGCAAAGCAGAAAGCACAAAAGGAAATTTGCCTTTTTTTAAGGCAAACTGATCCCCTTTTTTTTTTGTTCGTACTTGCATGTGGAAAATATTAGTAGAGTAATTTATATGTATTGTGCTTGTGTTTTTGGGGTGTTCCTAAGGAGGTTGTATACAGGTGTTTTGATTGGTTTACCAGTACTAGTGTAGAGTCACTGCTTTAAATGCTTGGAATTGTTACAGATTATTTCAGGTTTATTGTAGAAGGACTTGCCCTTTAAAATTGAATATCAAAAACAAAGCTTGATTCATGCTAAAGATATAATTGCATTAATTGCAAGTTGGGTAACTATTGCAGAAAGATTGAGGTAAGGGTGTGAGTTTTGTAAATCACAACAAAAAATCAAAGGCATCGTGTTCCATCAAAATATACCGGCTTTGTCATTAGGAGCCGTTGGTATATTTCCTAGGGAAAACCCCCCTTTTTGTCTTCCTAATCCCAACTGTCACTTTAAACCCCATTCAGGAAAGAGACTGGGGGTCATGGCTTTGTGGGAGGAGCCTGACATTATTGGCAGCAGCATGGTTAGAATTAAAGGGATTATAAAGGGAACAGATAGGAGCCAGATCAAAGGCAAACTTAAGTTGCCGCATATCCTGCATTGAAAGAGAACAAAATTATGTAAAGTCCCCTGGATAAGGCCTAGACAGAATGTTGTGGCTTTGTTTACCTTAAATTGCAGAATAGATCAAATAATGAGGTGTTCTTGTTTTAATGACATATGGTCCGTACCTGAATGGTTGTGCGGTGTGCAGATGGAGTCATGGGAAAGAGGCCAGAAAGAGAATCCTACCTTACCTATCTACCTGGAGTATCTGTTGCAGGTAACAGCAATCTATTATTGTTGTAGCCTGTGCACTGAGACTGAGGCCATACTACTATGCACCGGAAGCGCGCACGCAAAGCGTGTGCTAACACACATGATTGCATGTGATATTCTGGCACGTTTGTGCATGCAATTTTGCTTTTTTCTATTACGGAAATGCATGCGATTGCGCAAAAAATCCCGCGATTTCCATTTTAGTGAAAATTGCGAGCGCAAAACACGTGTGGCCTAGCCCTTACAAACTTTAATACAGGTGTTTCATATTTATTTCCGAATGTTAATCGGATTATAACAGCCTGCCTGGCCCCAGAATTAAACGTTGAGTTGTCAACAGTTTAATCCTCTAATTTGTTACTGGTTGGTTATGGCCCCCAACCAATTCAAAGCTTTTACAGGTTGTCACTTGGATTTAAAATAAATACCCTATGGTATGAGTTTTCTGTTCTCTGTGTAGATTCGGCTATTTAAGGAATGAACAGTGAGGGTATAAAGTTCTTGCTTAAAGGAAAATTATTGTGTGTATAAAGTTTATTTAAAAAACAGTTAAACTGAAAAGTACTTGGGACAGGGATACAGGACTAGTAATTCCTAACTATTGTTTCTGTGAGGAATTCCTAACTATTGTTTCTGGCTTCAGCACTATCTTTCATACAGGAATAGTCCAGGACTAACCTGGCAAATGAAAACTGTACGTGCTGAATCTCATCAACAAAATGATATTGTGAGGTAGGAATAATCAATCCGACCTCCCTGCCCCATGTACTTTCCATTTTTAAACAGTTAATTTTATAGTATAGTATGGTTACCCTTTAAAGGACAACTCCACCTTCATAAGAACATCTTTTAGAAAGAATGGCCTCTTTAAATTATGTTGATATATCCTACTTTGTCCTATGAATTCATTACTGTATGCCTGCTATGCTTCTGGATGCCTCATGGAAACTGAGCAATTTAGAAACCTTTACTGAGCCTGTACTGAGCCTGGGCATGCTCAGAAGAGGCAGAGAGGGGATTAACATTCAGTCATTGGCTGTGATGTCAACTGTCAAATCCATAACTGACAATTACTAACTGGAAGAACCAGGAAGCAGAAACAGTGGAAACAGGACATTGTGCAGGATTTCAGGTTAAACTTATATATTTCACATTTCAAACTATTACAGTTTAGGGTTTTGGGGGATGATTTAGTTTTCATTTTGGGGCTGGACTTGCCCTTTAAGTATGGAGTGTTTGGGTTGTATTATATAATATATAGTAATTACTGAGCTGGTCCTGTAATGAAGATCTAAAGCAATTCGGTAATTTTTCCATATTAGAAAGAGCCTCTACATTATCTGTGTGGCCAGAAAATTCAAAAAATATTCATTTAGAGGACCAGTTTATGCACACTGACCTTCTACAGGCCAGGCCCCAAGTGGGCAGATAGTGTAGCAATGAGTGTGAACATTTCACATATATTTAAACTGGATACACAACAGCACATGGATTTGTGCCGACCGCTAGTGAGCGGTTGGCCGGAACAAATATCATTTATCGCCCGTGATTTTCCAGCACATTCAATCACCCATTTGGCCATTTTGTATGAACGAACAGTTGGGACCACAAACCATCCAAATTTTTCACCAAAATTTGTTCTTGGGCAACAAACAAGATCCCTACCCAGATAGTAGAATATGAGGGTGCTGCTTGGACAGAGAACTAGGCAACAAGAGTGAACTTTTTAGTAGTCAGGCAAAGAGTTTGGGAATTTACATAAAGTTTGACAATAGGAATGAACCTTTCCCAGATAACAGACATATGAGGCTGTGTGTACATAAATTGTATTTTTAGCATTTAGGTTGGTTTAATTATATTAATTACTGAATAGATTAAATGATAAAAGTACCATCTCGATTGTATTATAAAAAATCTTAAACTGGCAGTACTAAGAGATACCAGTATCTTCCAGTTGGAGCAGACAGACTAAATAATCGGGCATGGTCTGCACAATGGGTCTTGCCAAATGATCCGAAATGGCGAATGTCACCACAACCAATGATGTTTCTTGCCAAAACATCTGCCCACGTGATATACAGTATAGCCAGGTACTGCCAAAACATCTGCCCTAGATATATAGTATAGCCAGGTAACCTGCATGGACCTCCCCTAGATATAAAGTATAGCCAGGTAACCTGGACCTCCCCTAGATATACAGTATAGCCAGGTAACCTGGACCTTCCTTTGATATACAGT
>JAACNH010003517.1:0-28560 GCA_019447015.1 Hymenochirus boettgeri
TTGGTATCTGTCACATTGGTATCTGTCACGTTGGTATCTGTCACGTTGGTATCTGATCATGTTGGTATCTGATCACGTTGGTATCTGATCACGTTGGTATCTGATCATGTTGGTATCGATCACATTGGTATCTGATCACGTTGGTATCTGATCACGTTGGTATCTGTCACATTGGTATCTGTTGGCACACATGCTGTGGGAACAGCACACACGGACCCGACCCATCCACATACGCGGTCAGCCATCTACTTCAAGGAAAGGGAGACGATAACAACCGACAGAAATTTTCCGTCATTCCCGATCGATCAGAGTGATGATTATGGTAATTTGCCGGCACTCCGATAGGTTGGAAAAAGCTCCAACACGCGAACGATAATAGGTAAATTCCATCGTTTCCCAACGGGATTGACCTATTATCGTTCATATGTATGGCCACCTTAATAACAGGATTGACCTATTACCGTTCATATGTATGGCCACCTTAATAACGGGATTGACCTATTACCGTTCATATGTATGGCCACCTTAATAACGGGAATGTACACTATATAACATACTGACTGGCAGTGCGGGATTATGGGAGGTACAGACAGGGTTATATAATGTACACTATATAACATACTGACTGGCAGTGCGGGATTATGGGAGGTAGACAGGGCTATATAATGTACACTATATAACATACTGACTGGCAGGGTGGGATTATGGGAGGTAGACAGGGTTATATAATGTACAGTATGTAACACAGTGACCGGCAGTGCGGGATTATGGGAGGTACAGACGGTTATATAATGTACAGTATGTAACACAGTGACCGGCAGTGTGGGATTATGGGAGGTACAGACAGGGTTATATAATGTACACTATATAACATACTGACTGGCAGTGTGGGATTATGGGAGGTACAGACAGGGTTATATAATGTACACTATATAACATACTGGCAGTGTGGGATTATGGGAGGTACAGACAGGGTTATATAATGTACACTATATAACATACTGACTGGCAGTGCGGGATTATGGGAGGTACAGACAGGGTTATAAAATGTACACTATATAACATACTGACCGGCAGAGCGGGATTATGGGAGGTAGACAGGGTTATATAATGTACACTATATAACATACTGACCGGCAGTGCGGGATTATGGGAGATAGACAGGGTTATATAATGTACACTATATAACATACTGGCAGTGCGGGATTATGGGAGGTACAGACAGGGTTATATAATGTACACTATATAACATACTGCCCGGCAGTGCGGGATTATGGGAGGTAGACAGGGTTATATAATGTACACTATATAACATACTGGCAGTGTGGGATTATGGGAGGTACAGACAGGGTTATATAATGTACACTATATAACATACTGACTGGCAGTGCGGGATTATGGGAGTTACAGACAGGGTTATATAATGTACACTATATAACATACTGACTGGCAGTGCGGGATTATGGGAGGTAGACAGGGTTATATAATGTACACTATATAACATACTGACTGGCAGTGTGGGATTATGGGAGGTAATCAGAGGTTCATATCATGTACACTATATAGACATACTGTACTGCGCACGCCGTGGGGGATTATGGGAGTACAGCCGGGTTATATAATTTACACTATTACCTACACGGGACTCGCAGTGTGGGATGTGGAGGTAGCAGACAGGGTTATATAATGTACAACTATATAACATACTGACGGCAGTGTGGATTATGGAGGTAGACAGGGTTATATAATGTACACTATATAACATACTGACTGGCAGTGTGGGATTATGGAGTGACAGACAGGGTATATATGTACACTATATACATACTGACTGGCAGTTGTGGGATTATGGAGGTACAGACAGGGTTATAATGTACACTATATAACATACTGACTGGCAGTGGGATTATGGGAGGTACGACAGTATATAATGTACACTATATAACATCACTGACCTGGCATGTGGGATTATGGGAGGTACAGACAGGGTTATATATGTACATCTATAAGAACATACTGACTGGCAGTGGGGATTATGGGAGGTACAGACAGGGTTTTAAAATGTACACTATATAACATACTGCTGGCATGTGGGATTATGGAGGTACGACAGGGTTATATAATGTACACTATATAACATACTGACTGGCAGTGTGGGGATATGGGAGGTACAGACGGGTTATATAATTGTACACTATATAACATACTGACGGCAGTGTGGGATTATGGAGGTAGACAGGTTATATAATGTACACTATATACATAACTGACTGGCAGTGTGGGATTATGGGAGGATAGACAGGGTTATATAATGTCCACTAATAACACTGACTGGCAGTGTGGGATTTGGGAGGTACGACAGGGTTATTAATGTACACTATATAAACATACTGACGGCAGTGTGGGATTAATGGGAGGTAGACGGGTTATATATGTACACTATATACAACTGACTGGCAGTGTGGGATTATGGGAGGTACAGACAGGGTTATTAATGTACACTATTAACATACTGACTGGCAGTGTGGGATTTATGGAGGTAAGACAGGGTTATATAATCGTACACTATAACCTACTGAACTGGCAGTGTGGGATTATGGGAGGTACAGACGGGTTATATAATGTACACTATATAACATACTGACTGGCAGTGTGGGATTATGGGAGGTAGCAACAGGGTTATATAATGTACACTATATAACATACTGACTGCAGTGTGGGATTATGGGTACAGACAGGGTTATATAATGTACACTATATAACATACTGACTGGCATGTGGGATTATGGAGGAGTAACAGGGTTATATAATGTACACTATATAACATACTGACTGGCAGGGGGATTAGGGGATGGTATAGACTGGTTTATATAATGTACACTATATAACATACTGACTGCGTGCGGGATTATGGGAGGTAGACAGGGTTGTTATGTACACTATATAACATACTGACGGCAGTGTGGGATTATGGGAGGTAGACAGGGTTATATAATGTACACTTTAATACTGACCGGCAGTGTGGGATTATGGGAGGTAGACAGGGTTATATAATGTACACTATATAACATACTGACTGGCAGTGTGGGATTATGGGAGGTAGACAGGGTTATAATGTACACTATATAACATACTGACTGGCAGTGTGGGATTATGGGAGGTAGACAGGCGTATATAATGTACACTATATAAATACTGACTGGCAGTGGGATTGGGAGGTACAGACAGGTTTATAATGTACACTATATAAACATACTGACGGCAGTGTGGGATTATGGAGGTAGACAGGGTTATATAATTACACTATATACATACTGACTGGCAGTGCGGGTTAGGGAGGTACAGACGGTTATTATATGTACACTATATAACATACTGACGGGCAGTGTGGGATTATGGAGGTAGACAGGGTTATTAATGTACACTATATAACATACTGACTGGCAGTGTGGGATTTGGGAGGTAGACAGGGTTATAATTACAACTATATAACATACTGGGCAGTGGGGATTATGGGAGTAGACAGGTTATATAATGTACACCTATATAATACTGACTGGCAGTGCGGGATTATGGGAGGTACAGACAGGGTATATAATATACACTATATAACATACTGACTGGCAGTGTGGGATTATGGAGGTACAGACAGGGTATATAATGTACACATATAACATACTGACTGGCAGTGTGGGATTATGGGGGTAACAGGTTTATATAATGTACCTATATAACATACTGACTGGCAGTGGGGATATGGGAGGTAGACGGTTATATAATGTACACTATATAACATACTGAGCAGTGTGGGATTATGGGAGGTACAGACAGGGTTATATAATGTACACTATATAACATAACTGACGTGCATGTGGGATTATGGAGGTACGACAGGGTTTATAATGTACACTATATAACATACTGACGCAGTGGGGATTATGGGAGGTAGACAGGGTATATAATGTACACTATATAACATACTGACCGGCAGTGTGGGATTATGGGAGTTACGACAGGGTTATAATGTAACACTATATACATACTGACTGGCAGTGTGGGATTATGGGAGGTACAGACAGGGTATATAATGTACACTATATAACATCCTGACGGCAGTGTGGGATTATGGGAGGTACGACAGGTTTATATAATTACCTATATAACATACTGGACTGGCAGTGTGGGATTATGGGAGGTACGACAGGGTTATATATGTACACTATATAACATACTGACTGGCAGTGGGGATTATGGGAGGTAGACAGGTTATATAGTACACTATATAACATACTGACTGGCAGTGTGGGATTATGGGAGGTACGACAGGGTTAAAATGTACACTATATAACATACTGACTGGCATGTGGGATTATGGGAGGTAAGACAGGGTTATATATGTACACATATAACATACTGACTGGCAGTGGGGATTATGGAGGTACAGACAGGGCTATATAATGTACACTATATAACAACTGACCGGCAGTGTGGGATTATGGGAGGTAGACAGGGTTATATAATGTACACTATATAACATACTGACTGGCAGTGTGGGATTATGGGAGGTACAGACAGGGCTATATAATGTACACTATATAACATACTGACTGGCAGTGCGGGATTATGGGAGGTAGACAGGGTTATATAATGTACACTATATAACATACTGACGGCGTGCGGGATTATGGGAGGTACAGACAGGGTTATATAATGTACACTATATAACATACTGACGGCAGTGGGGATTATGGAGGTAGACAGGGTTATATAATGTACACATATAACATACTGACTGCAGTGTGGGATTATGGGAGTACGACAGGGTTATATAATGTACACTATATAACATACTGGCAGTGTGGATTATGGAGGTACAGACAGGGTTATATATGTACACTATATAACATACTGACTGGCAGTGCGGGATTATGGGAGGTACAGACAGGGTTATATAATGTACACTATATACATACTGACTGGCAGTGCGGATTATGGGAGGTACAGACAGGTTTATAAAATGTACACTATATAACATACTGACGGCAGAGCGGGATTATGGGAGGTAGACAGGGTTATATAATGTACACTATTAACATACTGCGGCAGTGCGGGTTATGGGAGATAGACGGGTATATAATGTACACTATATAACATACTGGTCAGTGCGGGATTATGGGAGGTACGACAGGTTATATATGTACACTATATAACATACTGCCCGGCAGTGGGGATTATGGGAGGTAGACAGGGTTATATAATTGTACACTATATAACATACTGGCAGTGTGGGATTATGGGAGGTACAGACAGGGTTATATAAATGTACACTATAACATACTGACTGGCAGTGCGGGATTATGGAGTTACAGACAGGGTTATATAATGTACACTATATAACATACTGACTGGCAGTGCGGGATTATGGGAGGTAGACAGGGTTAATAATGTACACTATATAAACAACTGACTGGCAGTGTGGGATTATGGAGGTAGACAGGGTTATATAATGTACACTATATAACATACTGACTGGCAGTGTGGGATTATGGAGGTAGACAGGGTTATATAATGTACCTATATAACATACTGACTGGCAGTGCGGACTTATGGGAGGTAGACAGGGTTATATAATGTACACTATAAACATACTGACTGGCAGTGTGGGATTATGGGAGTAGACAGGGTTATATAATGTACACTTATATAACATACTGACTGGCAGTGCGGGATTATGGGGGTAGACAGGGTTTGTAATGTACACTATATAACATACTGACGGCAGTGTGGGATTATGGGAGGTAGACAGGGCTATATAATGTACACTATATAACATACTGACCGGCAGTGGTGGGATTATGGAGGTAGACAGGTCTATATAATGTACACTATATAACATACTGACCGGCATGTGGGATTATGGGAGGTAGACAGGGTTAATAATGTACACTATATACATACTGACTGGCAGTGTGGGATTATGGGAGGTAGACAGAAGGCTATATAATGTACACTATATAACCTACTGACTGGCAGTGGGGATTATGGGAGGTACGACAGGGTTTATAATGTACACTATATACATACTGACGGCAGTGGGGATTATGGGAGTTACAGCAGGGTATTAATGTACACTATATAACATACTGACCGGCAGTGCGGGATTATGGGAGGTCAGACAGGGTTAATAATGTACACTATATAACATACTGACTGGCAGTGTGGGATTATGGGAGGTACAGACAGGGTTATATAATGTCACTATATAACTACTGGCAGTGTGGATTATGGGAGGTACAGACAGGGTTATATATGTACACTATATAACAATACTGACTGGCAGTGCGGGATTATGGAGGTAGACAGGGTTATTAATGTACACTATATAACATACTGACTGGCAGTGGCGGGATTATGGGAGGTACAGACAGGGTATATAATGTACACTATATAACATACTGACCGGCAGGCGGGATTATGGGAGGTAGACAGGGTTATATAATGTACACTATATAACATACTGACTGCGCAGTGCGGGATTATGGGAGATAGACAGGGTTATATAATGTACACTATATAACATACTTGGCAGTGCGGAGATTATGGGAGGTAGACAGGGTTTATATATGTACACTATATAACATACTCCCCGGCAGTGCGGGATTATGGGAGGTAGACAGGGTTTATAATGTACACTATATAACATACTGGCATGGTGGGATTATGGGAGGTACGACAGGGTTATATAATGTACACTAATAAACATCTGACGGGCAGTGCGGGATTATGGGAGTTACGACAGGGTTATATATGTACACTATATAACATACTGACTGGCAGTGCGGGATTATGGGAGGTAGACAGGGTTATATAATGTACACTATATAACATACTGACTGGCAGTGTGGGATTATGGGAGGTAGACAGGGTTATATAATGTACACTATATAACATACTGACTGGCAGTGTGGGATTATGGGAGGTAGACAGGGTTATATAATGTACACTATATAACATACTGACTGGCAGTGCGGGATTGGGAGGTAGAGACAGTGTTATATAATGTACACTATATCATACTGACTGGCAGTGTGGATTATGGGAGTAGACAGGGTTATATATGTACACTATATAACATACTGACTGCAGTGCGGGATTATGGGAGGTAGACAGGGTTATGTAATGTACACTATAAACATACTGACCGGCAGTGTGGGATTATGGGAGGTAGACAGGGCTATATAATGTACACTATATAACATACTGACCGGCAGTGTGGGATTATGGGAGGTAGACAGGGCTATATAATGTACACTATAACATACTGACCGGCAGTGTGGGATTATGGAGGTAGACAGGGTATATATTGTACACTATATAACATACTGACCGGCAGTGTGGGATTATGGAGTAGACAGGTTTATAATGTACACTATATAACATACTGACGGCTTGTGGGATTATGGGAGGTAGACAGGGCTATATATGTACACTATATAACATACTGACTGCAGTGTGGGATTAGGGGAGGTGACAGGCTATATAATGTACACTATATAACATACTGACTGGCAGTGTGGGATTATGGGAGTAGACAGGGCTAATAATGTACACTATAACATACTGACCGCAGTGTGGGATTATGGGAGGTAGACAGGGTTATATAATGTACACTATATAACATACTGACTGGCAGTGTGGGATTATGGGAGGTAGACAGGGCTATATAATGTACACTATATAACATACTGACTGGCAGTGTGGGATTATGGGAGGTAGACAGGGTTATATAATGTACACTATATAACATACTGACTGGCAGTGTGGGATTATGGGAGGTAACAGGGCATATATGACCTATATAACATACTGACTGGCAGTGTTGGATTATGGAGGTACAGACAGGGCTATATATGTACACTATATAACATACTGACTGGCAGTGTGGGATTATGGGAGGTAGACAGGGTTATATAATGTACACTATATAACATACTGACTGGCAGTGTGGGATATTGGGGTAGACAGGGTATATAATGTACACTATATAACATACTGACTGGCAGTGTGGGATTAGGGGAGGTAGACAGGGTATATAAATGTACACTATATAACATACTGACTGGCAGTGTGGGATTATGGAGGTAGACAGGGCTATATAATGTACACTATATACATACTGACGGCAGTGGGGATTATGGGAGGTAGACAGGGTTATAAATGTACACTATATAACTACTGACCGGCAGTGTGGGATTATGGGAGGTAGACGGGGCTATATAATGTACACTATTAACATACTGACGGGCAGTGGTGGGATTATGGGAGGTACAGACAGGGCTTAATATAGTACACTATATACATACTGACTGGCGGGGATTGGGAGTAGAGGGCTTAAGTACACATATAACATACTGACCGGCAGTGTGGGATTATGGGAGGTAGACAGGGCTATATAATGTACACTATATAACATACTGACTGGCAGTGCGGGATTATGGGAGGTAGACGGATATATCAGGGCTATATAATGTACACTATTACACAGTACGAGGGGCGATATCCCCTATATAACATACTGGCAGTGTGGCATTATGGGATGTTGCACAGTTAACACCCCCACACACACACACACACATTCTTGGCCTTTTCACTGCACAAACAGGAACTTTGACTATTTTCCAGCGTGTGGAATTCCAAGCAGTGGAACAGTCGAATTTCTGGTTCTTTCGGTCATTTCCATCACAATAACACCGCTGTTGTTTTCAGACCAGTAAATGACTCACGTTCCATCAAATTAAACCCGTCAATCAACTTTTACTCTTTTGTCCATTGCCAGTCGGGCGTTTAAACCACTTAGCGACACCGTCCCTAGTTAAAATCTCCGTCAAGTTCAAATCTTTGTCTACAAACTAAACCCCACAATGACGACAGAGCAGAGTTGTGTAGGTGTCGTGTGTGTGTGCTGTGCACGTCTGGACAAGTAAACACACACACACGAGCAGTGTAAGATTATGGTTCGACATTCAGGCAAAACGCGTGATAACGTACGTCTAATTACACAGCGTCCTGCACCCTTCATTTAACATCAATAAACCATTCAAGAAATACGGGAAACATAACCTGTTGACATTAAAGTCTTATTGTGAGAGACTACAGGAGTTATATTACCGTGTAAATAGCACAGGACTTCATATATAGTTTTTATTGTGACCGTTCCCTTACCAGAATAAAGTTCACCCTAAAACACATTCCCTGTATGTTATTGTGCATAAACTTCTGAATAAAACGATAGTTCTCTTTTCTTTCTATGCAATTCCTAACCAGAGATATGTAGTAAAATGTTACAGTGGCGAAATCCCATCAGTTACCGCCCCTCCCCTGGCTCAGCGATCTTGCACATGCCCAGTGCCCTCGAAAGCTTGTCAATGAAATAAACTGTTAGTCCAAAGAAAAAGTATCACATTACTCTTATTATTTACATCTTGAATTAAAAAAAAGTCTTACTGACAAGCAGCTCCAGTTGTTAATATGATACTGGTTTATGAATTGTGTAGTATCAACAGGAGCTGCCATACTGCGTAACCTTCTGAATAAGCAATAAAACATTTACTAATCTCCCTAGCACATATTTCTTTCTTTTCTTTGTGGCGATTATAATATTATAATCTCTCTTATAAGTAGCCCAGCCCAGGGCGGGTAAGTATAGAAGTGATTCAGAGAAATAGTTTAGAAATGAAACATAAAATCCAGATAAATGAGATAATAACTAACAGGTGCTTATATAATAAGAGGTGGGAGTGTCATCTGGACCAGCCAATTGGACGGTAGTTTTAACTGGTGTAATGCAGTCTGATCACACCCGATTGGTGGATAAAGATTAATAGCCAATTACAACCTAGTGATTAGAGATGTCCGAACTTCGCAAAATCCGGTCGGCCTGAGAATCTGCGAATTTGCGGAAAAAATTAGAAAATTCGAAAATCCGCGAGCGGACCCATTAAAATCAAAGTTCGGCAAAATCCGCATTTGAAAATACGAGGATTCTTCGAAAATACGAGGATTTTTTGAAATTACGAGGATTCTTCGGAAATGCGGACCCGAAAATGTGGCTTGCTCTGTCCAAAAATGTGACAAATCAGCGAAATTTCAAATTTACGAGGATTTCTCGTATTTTCCAAAATACGAGAAATCCTCGAAATTTCGCAAATTTTCGAAAGCGCGGTTAAGGAAAAGTTCGGAAGGCGTAAATCCGGAAAATCTGCCGTTCACGAACGAGTGAAATCCGCCGGGGATCTGGGTTCGGATCCGCGAACCGGGCCATCACTACTTGTGATATTAAAGAGTAAAGCCTCATACACACACATACAATCTCACACTGGCGACAGAACACATGAGATTATCGCACACGCTCGGTTTATTTCCAGTGGTTAGATCAGAGTGAACGAAGCTTTAGGAGTACACACTGAATACATTACAGGTAGGTCCTGGCATAGCCTTATGGGTAATAGACCCTGCCTAACCAATCCGATTGCCTTCAATACAGAGGTGGGTGTGATTGATTTGGTTTCCCAGACGCCATTGATACAATATTCTATGTAGAGACAAACGGGAGAAGATTCCCACCAATTAAGACTATTTTATTATAGTACAATGGGAAGATTATTCGCTATGTTTCCCCTCCTTGTCCCATCGGAGACCCCCTTGTCCGTATAGACCCCGGTAACGGTCAGAATCTCAAGCCCTTAGTGGCCAAGTCTTTTTTAGCCTCTGAGATTTGGTTCTGCAGTTCCTGGGCGGCATCTTGGCAGTCATTAAATGTGGCCACACGGTAGCCAATGGTAGCCAGGGAGTAACAGCCGAACACGACCAGCAGGTAGATAGGGAAGGGCCAGATTAGCTGCTGTAGGGGTTCTGGCAGATCCAAATCCAATAAGTTAAAGTTCAGGGTAACCCAGGCCGCACAGAGGACGGTCAGTCCCACCAGCCACTCAGCCAGCTTGGTCATTCTGGGACTGGGGCAGGAGGAGGAGTCCAGGCAAATATCAACCAATCCAGTTCAATCTGAAGGTAGAAATCAGAAGAATGTTACAATGGTGGAACCCCATGTTACAATGGTGGAACCCCATGTTACAATGGTGGAACCCCATGTTACAATGGTGGAACCCCATGTTACAATGGTGGAACCCCATGTTACAATGGTGGAACCCCGTTACAATGTGGAACCCATGTACAATGGTGGAACCCCATGTTACAATGGTGGAACCCATGTTACAATGTGGAACCACATTTACAATGGTGGACACATGTTACAATGGTGGGAACCACATGTTACAAGATGGTGGAACCCCATGTTCAAATGGTGGAACCCCACATTTACATACATGGTGGAACCCATGTTACAATGGTGGAACCCCATGTTACAATGGTGGAACCCCATGTTACAATGGTGGAACCACATGTTACAATGGTGGAACCACATGTTACAATGGTGGAAACCACATGTTACAATGGTGGAACCCCATGTACAATGGTGGAACCCCATTTACAATGGTGGAACCCCATGTTACAATGGTGGAACCACATGTTACAATGGTGGAACCACATGTTACAATGGTGGAACCCATGTTCAATGGTGAACCAACATGTTACAATGGTGGACCACCATGTTTTACAATGGTGGAACCCCATGTTACAATTGTGGAAACCCCATGTTACAATGGTGGAACCACATGTTACAATGGTGGAACCACATTACAATGTTAACCACATGTACAATGGTGGAACCCCATGTTAACATGGTGGACCCATGTTACAAGGTGAACCCCATGTTCAATGGGAACCATACAAAGTCTATAACAACAAATATATCAACATTCTCACCATAGAAAACCACACCTGGGGGGCCCCATAGAGGACATAGTCACCCTATATAAACGGGACCCGGGGAAATATGGATCGCTCGCCCCATGAAACTACAGGATTGGTCGCCCCATGAACTCTGGGATCGCGCCCTGTGGAACCCCAGGGACCGCTCACCCCGTGGAACGACTTGTCTCCCCACGTGGGACACTGGTCGCTCGCCCCCGTGGAACGCCAGGGTCGCTCGGGGGCGAGCGACTGTCGTTCCACAGGGACGAGCGATCCCAGAGTTCCACGGGGCGCGATCCCAGAGTTCCACGGGGGTGAGCATCCAGAGTTCCACGGGGCGCGATCCCAGGTCCACGGGGGCGAGCGATCCCAGAGTTCCATGGGGGACCAATCCCGCCATTCCATGGGGGGGGGGGAGCGATCCCAGAGTTCCACGGGGGGACCAATCCCGCCATTCCAAGGGGGGGGCGACCACAGAGTTCCAAGGGGGCGAGCGACCACAGAGTTCCACTGGACTATGGGATAGCTCGCCCTGTGGAACTCTGGGGTCGCTCGCCCCCTTGGAACTCTGGGATCAGTGTCCCTGTGGGACCCCATGAGGTAGGTTATCTGTATATGACGGGGGTGAACTCACCGTTTCATACAATCGACTCGCTGTTGACTCCGCCCCTGACACGTAACCGCCAGTGACCCGTGTGGGGTATGTCGGGAATTGTAGTTTTAATCGAGAGACGCCATCTTGGTAGTGGGATAGTGCGCATGCGTACAACACCTGGTCAGTTCCTTATTAAAAATAGGGGGAGGGGCCTAATCACTATTCAATCCCCGCCCAGGACTTTCAACCCGCGGCCCTTCAGGTAATTGTGGACTACAACTCCCATGATTCACCACACCGACAAACAACGTGCACTGTGCACAATATTGTATTTATTTAAAGGGGAATGATGGAGGGTAGGTACCTATATAAAGGGGAATGATGGATGTTAGGTACCTCTATAAAGGGGAATGATGGAAGGTAGGTACCTAATAAGGGGAATGATGGATTGTAGGTAACCTATATAAAGGGGAATGATGGATGTTAGGTACCTCTATAAAGGGGAATGATGGATGGTAGGTACCTATATAAAGGGGAATGATGGATGGTAGGTACTATATAAAAGGGGAATGATGGATGTTAGGTACCTCTATAGGGGAATGATGGATGGTAGGTACCTATATAAGGGGAATGATGGATGGTAGGTACCTTCTATAAAGGGGAATGATGGAGGTAGGTACCTATATAAAGGGGATGTGATGTATACCTTATAAAGGGAATGATGGATGGTAGGTACCTATATAAAGGGGAATGATGGAGGGTAGGTACCTATATAAAGGGGAATGATGGATGGTAGGTACCTCTATAAAGGGAATGAGGATGTAGGTCCACTATATAAAGGGGAATGATGGAGGTAGGTACCTATATAAAGGGGAATGATGAGGGTAGGTACCTATATAAGGGGAATGATGAGGTAGGTCCCTATATAAAGGGGAATGATGGATGGTAGGTACCTTATAAAGGGGAATGATGGATGGTATGTACTCTATTAAAGGGGAATGATGGAGGTAGGTACCTATATAAAGGGGAATGATGGAGGTAGGTACCTATATAAGGGGAATGATGGAGGGTAGTACCTATAAGGAATGATGGAGGGTCCTCTATAAAGGGGAATGATGGATGGTAGGTACCTATAAAAGGGGAATGATGGAAGGTAGGTACCTCTATAAAGGGAATGATGGAGGGTAGGTACCTATATAAGGGGAATGATGGATGGTAGGTACCTCTATAAAGGGGAATGATGGAGGGTAGGTACCTATATAAGGAATGATGGATGGTAGGTACCTCTATAAAGGGGAATAATGGAGGTAAGGTACCTATATAAAGGGGAATATTGGAAGGTAGGTACCTATATAAAGGGGAATGATGGAAGGTAGGTACCTATATAAAGGGAATGATGGAAGTAGGTACCATATATAAGGGAATGATGGAATTAGGTACTATATAAGGGGAATGATGGAGGTAGGTAACCTATATAAAGGGGAAATGATGGTAGGTACCATATAAGGGAATGATGAGGTAGGTACCTATATAAAGGATGATGGAGGGTAGGTACCTCTATAAAGGGGAATGATGGATGGTAGGTACCTATATAAAGGGGAATGATGGATGGTAGGTAACCTATATAAAGGGGAATGATGGAAGGTAGGTACCTCTATAAAGGGGAATGATGGAGGGTAGGTACCTATATAAGGGGAATGATGGATGGTAGGTACCTCATAAAGGGGAATGATGGAAGGAGTACTATTAAAGGGGATATGGATGGTAGGTACCTCTATAAAGGGGAATAATGGAGGTAAGGTACCTATATAAAGGGGAATGATGGAAGGTAGGTACCTATATAAAGGGGAATGATGGAAGGTAGGTACCTATATAAAGGGGAATGATGGAAGGTAGGTACCTATATAAAGGGGAATGATGGAAGGTAGGTACTATATAGGGAATGATGGAGGTAGTCCTATATAAAGGGGAATGTTGGAAGGTAGGTACCTATATAAAGGGGAATGATGGAAGGTAGGTACCTATATAAAGGGAATGATGGAAGTAGGTACCTATATAAAGGGGAATGATGGAAGGTAGGTACCTATATAAAGGGAGATGAAGGTAGGTACCTATATATAAGGGAATGATGGAAGGTAGGACTAATAAAGGGGAATGATGGAGGGTAGGTACCTATATAAAAGGGGAATATGGAAGGTAGGTACCTCTATAAAGGGGAATGATGGAGGTAGGTACCTATATAAAGGGGAATGATGGAAGTTAGGTACCTATATAAAGGGGAATGATGGAAGGTAGGTACCTCTATAAAGGGGAATGTTGGAAGGTAGGTACCTCTATAAAGGGGAATGATGGAAGGTAGGTACCTCTATAAAGGGGAATGATGGGAAGGTAATGTACCTATATAAGGGGAAGATGGAAGGTTAGTACCTATATAAAGGGGAATGATGGAAGGTAGGCACCTATATAAAGGGGAATGATGGAAGGTAGGTACCTATATAAAGGGGAATGATGGAAGGTAGGTACCTATATAAAGGGAATGATGGAAGTGGTACCATTAAAGGGGAATGTTGGAAGGTAGGTACCTATATAAAGGGGAATGATGGAAGGTAGGTACCTATATAAAGGGGAATGATGGAAGGTAGGTACCTATATAAAGGGGAATGATGAAGGTAGGTACCTATATAAAGGGGAATGTGGAGGTAGTACTATATAAGGGGGGAGATGGAAGGTAGGACCTATATAAAGGGGATAATGGAGGTAGGTACTATTAAGGGGAATGATGGAAGGTAGTACCTATATAAGGGGAATGATGGAGGGTAGGGTACCTATATAAAGGGGAAGTTGGAGGTACCTATATAAAGGGGAATGATGGATGTAGGTACCTATATAAAGGGGAATGATGGAAGGTAGGTACCTATATAAAGGGGAATGATGGAAGGTAGGTACCTATATAAATGGGAATGATGGAAGGTAGGTACCTATATAAAGGGGAATGTTGGAAGGTAGGTACCTATATAAAGGGGATGAATGGAAGGTAGGTACCTATATAAAGGGATGTGGAAGGTAGGTACCTATATAAAGGGGAATGATGGGAACGGTAGGTACCTATATAACGGGGAATGATGGAAGGTAGGATCCTCTCTCTGGATGCATGGCAGGTAGGTCCCTATATGGGGAATTTGGGAGGTAGGTACCTATATAAAGGGAATATGGAGGGTAGGTACCTATTAAAAGGGGAATGATGGAGGGTAGGTACCTATATAAGGGAGGATGGAATGGAGTAGGTACCCTCTATAAAGGGGTGATGGAGGTAGGTACCTATATAACGGGGATGTGGGGGTCTCATATACGGTGATGGAGGGTAGGTACTCTATGGGGAAATGATGGAAGGTAGTACTTAAGGGATATGCGACCTATATAAAGGGAATGAATGGAAGGTAGTACCTCTATAAAGGGGAATGATGGATGGTAGGTACCTCTATAAGGGGAATGATGGTGTTAGGTACCTCTATAAGAGGGGAATGATGGAAGGTAGGTACCTATATAAAGGGATTGATGGAGGGAGTACCTAATATAAAGGGGAATGATGGAAGTAGGTACCTATTAAAGGGGAATGATGGAAGGTAGGTACCTCTATAAAGGTAATGATGGAGGGTGAGTACCTATATAAAGGGGAATGAGGAAGGTAGTCTGTCTAAGGTGGAATGATGGAAGGGGTAGGTACCTATAACAGCATGGGTGGAGTACCTCTTAAAAAATGGGGCATTGGATGTGGTACCTATATAAGGGGAAGATGGAAGTTAGTTACCTCTTAACGGGGAATGATGGAGGGTAGGTACTATAAAAGGGGAATGATGAAGTAGGTACCTCTTAAAGGGGAAAGATGGATGGTAGTGTACCTCTATAAGGGGAATGATGGAGGGTAGGTACCTCTATAAGGGGAATGATGGAGGTTAGTACCTATAATAAATGGGAATGATGGAAGGTAGGTACTATCATAAAGGGGAATGATGGAAGTTAGGTACCTATATAAAGGGGAATATGGGGTAGGTACCTCTATAAAGGGGAATGTATGGAGGGGTATGGATAGGTACCTATATAAAGTGGGATGATGGAAGGTAGGTACCTCTATAAAGGGGAATGATGGATGTAGGTACCTCTATAAAGGGGAAATGATGGAGGGTAGGTACGCTTATATAAGGGGTAATGATGGAAGGTAGGTACCTCTTAAAGGGGAATGATGGAAGGTGGTCCTTATAAAGGGAATGATGGATTAGGTCCCTAATATAAAGGGGAATGATGGAAGGTAGGTACCTATTAAGGGGAATGATGGAAGGTAGGTACCTCTATAAAGGGGAATGATGGAGGTAGGTACCTATATAAAGGGGAATGATGGAAGGTAGGTACCTATATAAAGGGGAATGATGGATGGTAGGTACCTTCTATAAAGGGAATGATGGAGGTTAGGTACCTATATAAAGGGGAATGATGGAAGTTAGGTACCTATATAAAGGGGATGATGGAAGGTAGGTTCCCTCTAAAAAGGGGAATGATGGAAGGTAGGTACCGTCTATAAAGGGGAATGATGGATGTAGGTACCTCTATAAGGGAATGATGGATGGTAGGTTACCTCTATAAAGGGGAGATGAAGGTGGTACCCTATAAAGGGGAATGATGGAGGTAGGTACCTCATATAAAGGGGAATGATGGAGGTAGTACTCTATAAAGGGAATGATGGAAGGTAGTGTACCTACTAAAAGGATGATGGATGGTAGGTACCCTTATAAAGGGGATGATTGAGGTAGGTGTACCTAATAAGGGAGATGGAAGGTAGGATACCTATATAAAGGGGAATGAAGGTAGGTACCTCTATAAAGGGGAATGATTGGGAGTTAGGTACCTCATAAAGGGGAATGATAGTGGTAGGTACCTCTAATAAGGGAATGATGGAAGGTAGGTACCTATATAAGGGGGAATGGATCGGATGGTAGTTACCATCTAGTAAGGGGAATGTTTGGAAGTAGGTACCTATAGAAGGGAATGAGTGGATGGTAGGTACTCTATAAGGGGAATGTTGTTAGGTAATATAAGGGGATGAAGAGTACCTATATAAAGGGGAATGTTGGAGGTGGTACCTATATAAAGGGGAATGATGGAAGGTATGTACCTTATAAAGGGAATGATTGAAGGTAGGTCTATATAAGGGGAAATGGTGGATGGTAGGTACCTTTATAAAGGGGAATGTTGGAAGGTAGGTACCTATATAAAGGGGAATGATGGATGGTAGGTACCTCTATAAAGGGGAATGATGGATGTTAGGTACCTTATAAAGGGGAATGATGGATGTTAGGTACCTCTATAAAGGGGAATGTTGGAAGGTAGGTACCTATATAAAGGGAATGATGGAAGGTAGGTACCATCTATAAAGGGGAATGATGGATGTTAGGTACCTTATAAAGGGGAATGAAGGAGTAGGTACACTATAAAGGGGAATGCTGAAGGTAGGTACCTATATAAGGGGAATGATGGAAGGTAGGTACCTATATAAGGGGAATGGATGAAGGTAGGTAAACCTATATAAAGGGGAATGATTGAGGTAGGTACCTATATAAAGGGGGAATGATGGAAGGTAGTACCTATTATAAAGGGGAATGTGGATGTAGGTACCTTATAAGGGGAATTGATATACCTAAGGGTAGAGGGCCTATAAATGAATGAGGAGGTGGACCTATATGGAATGAAGGTGGTACCTATATAAAGGGGAATGTTAAGTAGTACTAGGATCGGTAGGTACCTATATACGAAGGGGAGTCTAGGATAGAAGACTATAGGGGAATGAGTACCTATATAAAGGGGATGATGAATGGTACTAAGGATATGGAATGTAGACCTTATAAAGGGAATGTGGAGGTAGGTACCTAAAAAGGGAATGTTGGAAGGTAACTGATAGTATACTAAAGGGGAATGTTGGCAGTAGTACCTATATAAAGGGGAATAATTAGTCATCTGGATGGTGGTTACCTCTATAAAGGGGAAATGGAAGGGCTGATTGCTGGGTATGACTAGAGGGCTGACTACGCTGGGTACTTGAACTGAGCTGACATAGGGTAATAACTGGAGGGCTGACTACGCTGGGTAATCGAACTGCGGGCGACTACGCTGGTATGACTGGCGGGCTACTACACTTGGGTAAATACTGGCGGTGATTACTCTGGGTAAGCTGGAGGGCTGACTACGCGGGTAATGAACTGGAGGGCTGACAATGCTGGGTAATGATCTGGAGGGCTGACTAACCTGGTAATGAACTGGAGGGCTGACTATGCCGGGTAATGAACTGGCGGGCTTGCTGACTACGCTGGGTAATACTGGAGGGCTAACTACGCAGGGATTGAACTGGGCGGGCTACACGCTAGTATGAATTGGCGGGCTGACTACGCAGGGTAATGAACTGGCGGGCTTGATTACGCTGGGTAATGAACTGGAGGGCTGACTACGCAGGGTAATGAACTGGAGGGCTGACTACCATGAAATGAACTGTCGGGCTTGACTACGCAGGTGGCATGGTAGGCTACCCTCTATAAGGGGAAAGATGGAAGGGCTGATTGCTGGTATATGAACTAGAGGAGGCTGAACTACGCTGGGTAATGAACCTGGAGGGCTTACTACGCAGGGTAATGAACTGGAGGCTGACTACTCGCCGCGTATCAATGGCGGGCTGACTACTCTGGGTAATGACTGGCGGGCTGACTACACTGGGTATATGAACTAGGGCGGGCTGATTATGCTGGTATACTGGAAGGCTGACTACAGGGTAATGAACTGGAGGGCTGACTATGCTGGTATGACTGGAGGGCTGACTACGCAGGGTAATGAACTGGAGGGCTGACTACGCAGGGTAATGAACTGGCGGGCTGACTACGCTGGGTAATGAACTGGCGGGCTAACTACGCAGGGTAATGAACTGGCGGGCTGACTACTGCGATGTAATAACTGGCGGGCTGACCTACCTGGGTAATGAATGGAGGGCTGACTACGTCAGGTAATGAACTGAGGGCTGACTACGCTGGGTAATGAACTGGAGGGCTGACTACGCAGGGTAATGAACTGGAGGGCTGGCTACGCTGGGTTATGAACTGGCGGGCTGACTACGCAGGGTAATGAACTGGCAGGCTGATTACGCTGGGTAATGTACTGGAGGGCTGACTACGCAGGGTAATGAACTAGAGGGCTGACTACGCAGGGTAATGAACTGGCGGGCTGACTACGCAGGGTATGAACTTGGCGGCTGACTACGATGTATGAACTGGCTTGCTGACTACGCAGGGTAATGAACTGGAGGGCTGACTACGCAGGGTAGTGAACTGGAGAGCTGACTATGCAGGGTAATGAACTGGCGGGCTCACTACGCTGACTACGCTGGGTAATTAACTGGCGGGCTGACTACGCAGGTTAATGACTGGATGTGCTGACCCCCCCTGAAAAACCCCCCCGCAGGGTAATGAACTGGAGGGCGACTACGCAGGGTAATAACTGGCGGTGCTGACTACTCAGGGATGAACTGGCGGGCTGATTACGCGGTAATGAACGAAGGCTGACTACGCAGGGTACATGATGTGTGGTGACTACGCTGGGTAATGAATGGCGGGCTGATACTGTACTGAACTGGGGCTAACTGGGATACTGGCTGTCTGATTACGCTGGGATATGAACTGCGGGCTGATTACTCTGATGACTGGGCGGTAATGGCTGGCGATACGTAGCTGGAGGGTTGACGTACGCAGGTATGAACTGGCTGGGCCTAGATTACCTGGGTAATGAATGTTTATATCCTTGAGACCCTCATACAAATGTGCCTGCTGTCAGTTTCCTTTCTCAAAGTGCTGCCCAGACGTCACAGTAAATGAAAGTGGCCTCGCGCACTTCTATTACTTTATATCGAAGGGCTGATTACGCAGGTAATGAACTGGAGGGCTGGACTACGTCAGGGTAAATGAGGACTGGAAGGGCTGACTATCGCAGGTAATGAACTGGGTCTGACTACCTGGGTAATGAACTGAGGGCTAACTACGCACGGTCCATGAACTGGGTCGGCTGACACGCTAGGTAATGAACTGGCGGGCTTGACTAAGCTCTGGTTAATGAACTGAGGGCTGAATACGCAGGGTAATGAACCTGGAGGGGCTACTACGCTGGGTAATGACCTGGAGGGCTGATAACGCGCGGGTAATGAAACTGGAGTGGGCTATTGGTGTATGAACTGACGGGGCTACTACGCAGGTAATGACCTGGTGGGCTGATTACGCTGGTAATGAACTGAGGGCTGACTACGCAGGGTAAGCACTGGAGGGACTGACTACGCAAGGGTAATGAACTGTCGGCGACTACCAGGTAATGTAACTGGCGGGCTGACTACGCAGGTTAATGAACTGGCTTCTGCTACGCAGGTAATGAACTGGAAGGGCTGATACGTACGCAGAGTAGTTGAACTGGAGAACTACTATGCAGGGTATGAACTTGGCGGCTCCACTCTGACTACGCTGGGTAATTAACTGGGCGGGGCTGACTACCGGTACTGAAAAACTGAGGGCTGACTACGCAGGGTAATGAACTGGAGGGCTGACTACGCAGGGTAATGAACTGGCGGGCTGACTATGCAGGGTAATGAACTGGCGGGCTGATTACCAGGGTAATGAACTGGAGGGCTGACTACGCAGGGTAATGAACTGGTTGGCTGACTACGCTGGGTAATGAACTGGCGGGCTGATACCGCTGGGTAATGAACTGGCGGGCTGATTACGCTGGGTAATGAACTGGCGGGCTGATTACGCTGGATAATGAACTGGCGGGCTGATTACGCTGGGTAATGAAATGTTTTATATCCTTGAGACCCTCATACATTGCTCTGTCTTCCTTTTCGCTTCAAAGGTGCGCCCAGACTGTCCCGTAAATGAATGATGTGCCGCTACTTCTATTACTTTTATGAGCTGGGCAGGAGTTGTGACTTTTTTAAACAAAACTTTATTAAACCTGACACTTGGTCTCTGCTCGGGTGACAAATGCATAGAAACGGGGACAGTCGGAAGGTGAAGCCAGAAGTCCTCCCTAGATGTTGTGGACCCTTAAGCACCCGACCTTACCAAACATCTTATGGGAAATGGGGGTCTCCCAGGGGGGAGTGACGCTGGGGAAGGGGACACCACACAATAGTCACTTTATGGGAGAACCAGGGGGTCCGTTTCCATTCCCTGGGAATCCGGCGAAGATCCAAATCCCAATTAATTACAGAGACACTGGGTCTGGGAACCACAATAATCTGTTTATATGGGGGGCACCTGCTCTCCGATTGGCTGCACAGAGACCACCTGACCCACCAGAACCGTCAGAACCTGACAGGGACGTTTTTGTTTATTAGTGATACCGCTCCTTTAACGATCAACGATGGTAAATTACCGACAACGATGGTAAATTACCGATAATGATCGTAATTAATGATAACGATGGTAAATTACCGATAACGATCGTAATTAACAATGGTAAATTACCGATAACGATGGTAAATTACTGACAACGATGGTAAATTACCGATAACGATCGTAATTAATGATACGATTGGTAATTAACCAATAATGTATCGTAATTACTAGGTAATTACGCGAACGATGTTAAATTCCGATAACGAGGGTAAATTAATAGAGAACGATGGTAATTTACCGATAACGATGGTAATTCCGATAACACGTGTAAATTCCGATAACATCGTAAATTAATGATAACGATGGTAAATTACCAATAATGTCGTATTAACGATGGAAATAACCGATACGAAGTAAATTCCGACAACGATGGTAAAACCGATAATGATCGTAATTAATGATACGATGTAAATGTACCAAATGATCTAATTAACAAATGTAATTACCGATAACGATGGTAAATACCGACAACGTATGGGTAAATTACCATAACGATCGTAATTAATGATAACGATGGTAAATTACCAATAATGATCGTAATTAACGATGGTAAATTACCGATAACGGTGGTAAATTACCGATAACGATGGTAAATTACAGAGACCAGGGGGTCCGTTTCCATTCCCTGGGAATCCAGCAAAGATCCAAATCCCAATTAATTACAGAGACACTGGGTCTGGTGAACCCATAATCGTGTTTTATTGGGGGGCTACCTTCGCTCCGATTGGCTGCACATACACAAGACCGACCCTTACCAGAAACCGTCAACCTGACAAAGGGACGGTTTTGTTTAATTATGTGAACGCGCCTCTTAACGATCAACGATGGTAAATTACCGACAACGATGGGTAAATACGATAACGTTAATCGTTTTTAATGATAACTGATGGTAAATAACCAATAATGACGTAATTAAACGATGGTAAATTAACCGATACGTGGTAATTACCGATAACGATGTAAAATTACAGAGCAGAGTTTCGATGAAAACGATAACGATGTACGATAAACCGATACGTGTAAATTACGATAACGATCGTAATACATGAAACGATGTTAATTACCACTAATGATCGTAATTAACGTGGAATTCACCGATAACGATGGTACATACCGACAACGATGGTAAATTACGATAACGATCGTAATTAATGAATAACGCATGTAATTTACCAATATCCCTATCGTACTTAACGATGGTAAATTACCGATACGAGGGTAAATTACCGACGACACGATGCAACTTTACCGATAACGATCGTATAGATGATACATGGTAAATTATCGATAAACGATGGTAAATTACCGACAAGATCGTATTAATGATAACGATGGTAAATTACCGATAAGCAATCGTAATTAATGATAACGATGTAAATTAAACCCGATAACGTCGAATTAACATGGTAAAATTACCGAAACGATGGTAATTACCTCGATAACGAGTGTAAATACAGAGATGGGTAAATTACGACAACGCATGGTAAATTACCGATAAACGATCGTAATTAATGATAACTTGGTAAAATTACCAATATGATCGTATTAACCGATGGTAAATTCGATACGATGTAATTACGCATAACTGGTAAATTACAGAGAACGATGGTAAATTACCGATAACGATGGTAAATTACAGAGAACGATGGTAAATTACCGACAACAATGGTAAATTACCGATAACGATCGTTATTAATGATAACGATGGTAATTACCATAACGATCGGTATAAACGATGGTAAATTACCGATAAGATGGTCATTACCGAGAAACGCTCGTAATTACGTACTGATGTAAAATCACGAGAACGATTGTAATTAACGATAACGATGGTAAATTACAGAGAATGATTGTAATTAACGATAACAATGGTAAATTACAGAGAACGATCGTAATTAACGATAACGATGGTAAATTACCAATAATGATCTTATTTAACGATAACGATGGTAAATTACAGATAATGATCTTATTTAACGATAACGATGGTAAATTACCGAGAACGATCGTAATTAACGATAACGATGATAAATTACCGATAACAATGGTAAATTACCGAGAATGATTGTAATTAACGATAACGATGGTAAATTACCGATAACAATCGTAATTAACATAACGCCATGTAATTACAATAACGATTGTACAATTGGGAACAAGGGAAGATCCTGGTCTGAAGACTGACAATGCGTTGCGTGGACGGGACCCACCGATCGCACGTGTGTAAAGCAGTTAAATGGGTGCGGTAAATAGACAACGGAGGTAATATCCCTGTACTGAAAGAGCTGACAATCTATTAGTGGTGGTAAATAGCAGACAGAGGGTAATATCCCTGTACTGAAGCGCTGACCAATCTAAGTGGTCGGGTAAATAGACGAAGAGGGTATTCCCTGTACTGTAGATCTGACATCTAAGTGGGTGGTAAATAGACAGACAGGAGGGTAATAACCCCCCCCTTAACTGAGAGGGCTACAATCTAAGGGGTTGTAAATAGACAGACAGGGGTAATACCCCCTGTACTGAGAGCTGACAATCAAGTGGGTGGGTAATAGACAGACAGGAGGGTAATACCCTGGTACTGAAGACTGACAATCTAAGTGGGTGGGAATAGACCGCACAGCGAAGGGTAATATCCCTGTATGAAAAGAGCTGACAATCTAAGGGGTGGGTAAATAAGAACAGGCAGGAGGGTAATCCCCTGTACTGAAAGCTGACATCTAAGTGGGTGGGGGTAAATAGACGGAGGTGTAAATATCCCTGTACTGAATGACTGACCAATCTAAGTGGTTGGTAAATAACAGCACAGGAGGGTAATATCCCTGTACTGAGAGCTGAACAATCTAAGGTGGGTGGGTAAATAGACATACAGGAGGGTAATATCCCTGTAGTGAAGAGCTGACAATCTAAGTGGGTGGGTAATAGACAGGAGGATAATATCCCTGTACTGAAGAGACTGACAATCAATGTGGTGTGAACTAGACAGGAGGGTAATATCCCCTGTACTGAGAGCTGACATCTAAGTGGTGGGGTAATAGACAGACGGAGTGGTAATCTCCCTGTACGTAGCCTGACAATCTAAGTGTGGAATAAATTAGACAGGAGGGTAATATCCCTGTACTGAAGCATCTGACAATCTTAATTGGTGGGTAAATAGACATAGGGATATCCCTGTACTGAAGAGCGACAATCTAAGTGGTGGGTAAATAGACAGCATGAGGGTAATATCCCTGTCTGAAGAGCTGACAATCTAATGGGTGGGTAAATAGACGGCAAGGGTAAACCCCTGTACTGAAGAGCGACATCTACGTGGTGGGTAAATAGACAGGAGGTTAATATCCCTGTACTGAAGAGCTGACAATCTAATGTGGGTGGGTAATAAACGACGGAGGGTAATCTCCCTGTACTGAAGAGCTGACAATCTAGTGGTGGTTAACATAGACAGACAATGGGTAATATCCCTGTACTGAGACTGACCAATCTAAGTGGTGGTGGTAATAGACAGTGAGATACTGTACTGATCAATCATGTGTGTAGGACGGGTTCCTGAAGAGCTGACAATCTAAGTGGTTGGGTAAATGAGACAGGAGGGTAATATATAATAACCTGTATACTATACCTCTGAATCTGTGGTAGGTAAGAAGGGGAAATACCTTACTAATAGCCTACATTGTGGTGGGTAATAGACAGAGGAGGTATATTCCCTGTACTGAGAGCTGACAATCTAGTGTAGGTAAATAGACACAGGAGGGTCAATATCCCTGTCTGAAGAGCTGACAACTCAGTGGTGTGGTAAATAGACAGGAAGGAATATCTCCTGTACTGAAGAGCTGACAATCTAAGTGGTGGGTATAATAGACCGACGAGGGTAATATCCCTGTACTGAAGAGCTGACATCTAAGTGGGGTGGTGTAAATAGACAGGAGGTAATATCCATGCTGAAAGAGCTGAACAATCTAAGTGGTGGGTACATAGAAGAGAGGGTATATACCCTGTACTGAAGAGCTAAAATTCTAAGTGGGTGGGTAAATAGAACAGGGATGGTAATATCACCTGACTGAAGAGCTGACCATCTAAGTGGGTGGTAAATAGACAGGAGTAATATCCCTGTACTGAGAGCTGACAATCTAAGTGGTGGGGAAAAGACAGACAGGGGAGGTAATATCCCTGAACTGAAGAGCTGACAATCTATAGTGGGTGGGAAATAGACAGGAGGGTAATATCCCTGTACTGAAGAGCTGAACACCCTCTAAGTGGGGTAAAGCGAGGTATATCCTATGACTAACAAGGGAAACAGGAGGGTATAATCCCGAGTACTGAAAGAGCTGACAATCGAAGATGGTGGGTAAATAACGGAGGTAATATCCCTGTACTGAAGAGCTGACAATCTAAGGTGGGGTAAATAGACATGAGGGTAGATATCCCTGTACTAGAAGACTTGACAATCTAATGTGGGTGGGTAAATAGACAGGAGGTAGTCCGAACTACGATCATCAAGTGGATGGAGGTAAACCTGTACTGAAGAGCTGACTCTAAGTGGGGGTAAATAGACCGGAGGTAATTCCCTTACTAAAGAGCTGACAATCTAGATGGGGTGGGTAATAGACAGGAGGGTAATGATCCCTCGTACTGAAGAGCTGACAAGTCTACTGGGTGGGTATAGACCGACTGAGGGTAATATCCCTGTCACTAATGAGCTGACATCAAGTGGTGGGTAATAGACAGCGGGTAATAATCCCTGTACTGAAAGAGCTGACATTCTAAGTGGGGGGGGTGGTAAATAGACAAAGGCGAGGTAATATCCTGTACTGAATAGCTGACACTCTAATGGTGGTAATAGACAGGAGGTATATCCCTGTACTAAAGAGCCTGAACAATCTAAGTGGGTGGGTAATAGCGACAGGAGGGTAATATCCCTGTACTCAAGAGCTGACAATCACGTGGTGGGTAAATGACAGGAGGGTAATACCCTGGTATACGAAGAGCTGACAATCTAATGGGTGGGTAAATAGACAGGAGGGTAATATCCCTTACTAAAAGACTGACAATCTAAGTGGGTGGAAATAGCAGACCGGATGGTTAATATCCCTGTCTAAGAGCTGACAATCTAATGGTGGGTGGGTAATTAGACAGGAGGGTAAATATCCTTACTAAGAGCTGACAATCTAAGTGGGTGGGTAATAGTGAACGTTGGAGACAACAGGATGGTAATGAATCCCTGTTACTAAAGAGCGACAATCAAGTGGGGTGGGTAATAGACAGGATGGTAATATCCCTTACTAAGAGCTGACAATCTCAGTGGGTGGGTAAAACAGACAGGATGGTAATATCCCTGTACTGAAGACTGACAGTCTAAGTGGTGGGGTAAATAGACAAAGGATGGGTAATTCCCTGTACTAGAAGCTGGCACCAATCTAAGTGGGTGGGAAATAGACAGGAGGGAATATCCCTGTACATGAAGTAGTCTTGACAATCTATCGTGTGGGTAATAGACAGACAGTAGGGTAATATCCCTGTCTGAAAGTCTGACATCTAAGTGGGGTTGGGATTAATAGGAATTAGGTAATATCCCTGACTGAAAGAGCTGACATCTACAGTGGGTGGGTAAATAATAGACAGCGAGGTGTATATCCCTGTACTGAAGAAGCTGACAATCTACAAGTGAAGAGTGGTAAAGAAGACGGAGGGTAATATCCCTGACTGAAGAGCTACATCTAAGTGGGTGGTAAATATGACGATGGGTAATATCCCTGTAAACTAAGAGCGACATCTTAAGTGGAGTGGGAATAATAGACAGGGGTATATCCCTGTACTGAAGAGCTACATCTAAGTGGGTGGGTAAATAATACAGGAGGGTATATTCCCTTCATTAAGAGCTGCAATCTAAGGGGTGGGTAAATAGACAGACGGAGGGGTAATATCCCTGTACTGAAGATCTGACAATCTAAGTTGGTGGGTATAGACCAGAGGGTAACTATCCCTGTAACTGAAGAGCTGACAATCTAGTGGGTTGGTAAATAGTACAGCAGAGGTAATATCCGCTGTACATGAATAGCTGAACAATCTACAGTGGTGGGAATAGACAGGAGGGTAATATCCCTGTACTGAGAGCTGCGCAATCTACAGTGGGGGGTAAATAGCGAGGGTAAGTTCCCTGTACTGTAAGAGCTACAAATCAAGTGGTGGTGGGTAATAGAAGAGATGGGTAATATCCCGTCTGAAGACTGACAATCTAAGTGGGTGGGTAAATAGTACGGGGTAATAGTCCTTACTGAAGATCTGACAGTCTAAGTTGGGTGGGTAACATGTACATGAGGTAATTCCCTGTACTGAGACTGCAATCTAAGTGGGTGGGTAAATAACGGATGGGTAATATCCCTGTTACTGAAGAGCTGACAGATCTAGTTGGGTGGGTAACAAGTAGGGTAATATCCCTGTACTGAAGAGCTACAAGGGGTAAACGGGTAAATCCGTTACTAATCTCAACAGTGGGTGGGTAATAGACAGGAGGGATATCCCTGTACTAAGAGCTACAATCTAAGTGAGTGTGTAAACAGACAGGAGGTAATCTCCCTGTACTGAAGAGCTGACAAATCTAATTGTGGTGTGTAAATAGACTAGGAGGGT
>JAACNH010003518.1:0-27500 GCA_019447015.1 Hymenochirus boettgeri
GACCTCTGCCTGTTCTCGTTCCTGATCCGTTGCTGCCTGCCCTGATTGCTGCCTGCCCTGATTGCTGCCTGCCCTGATTGCTGCCTGCCTTGACTACTCTTTTGCCTCCTCTTTTGTGCTTCGCCTGGCTGACTGTCTCCTGTGTGCCGACTCCTGGCTCTGTCCCTGTTTCTGCTTTTAGACTCTGATTTTGTACTACGCTTCCTAGCTCTATAGCTAGCTGTGCCCTTTTGTCTGTTGCGCTCCTGGTTTCCTTGAATATCCCTGGCCTCACCACAGATACTTTGCACTTTAAGTCCAGGGGGCAACCGTGTCCGGTGAGGCACTACTAGCCTCCCAGTAGCTATTGGTGAAGCAAGTGGGGTTAGATTGGGGTATCTGTGCTGAAAGGATACTTGGGGATTCCGGGGCGTTACACAGCTATAATGTATCCGTTACTGTAAATTACAAGTATAGGCAATTTTATACCTGATGACATAGCTAAACACTGATTATACTGATGGACATAGCCAAACACTGATATAATGATGACATAGCTAAACACTGGGATTTATAATGATGACTAGCTAAAACACCTGTATTAATGATGACATAGTAAACACTTGATTTATAACTGATAACATAGCTAACAATGATATAACTGATAACAATTAGCTTACGCACTGATAAAACTGATAACATAGTCCACACTAGATATAATGATGACAGCTAAACATGTTTAGAAGATGAAATAGCTAAACACTGATTACACCTGATAACAAGCTACACATGATTATAAATATCCGATGTAAATTACAAGCATAGGATTATAAAGATGACATAGCTAAACACTGATTATAATGATGACATAGGCAAACATGATTTTATAACTGATGACATAGATAAACACGATTATAATGATGATGAAGCTAACACTGATTATAATGATAACATAGCAAACACTGATTTATAAACTGCATAAAAGCTAAACATATTATAACTGATGACATAGCTCAATCACTGATATAACTATAACATTGACACTGTAACATGACAGCAAAAACTCACTTGAATTATAACTATTTGATAACATAGCGTAAACATGATTATAACTGATTACACAGAGCTAAACACATTATTAAACTGATAAACATAGCTAAAACACTGATTTAAACTGATGACATAGCGTAAACAAAAAAAACCTGATTATAACTGAGACATAGCTAAACACTGATTATATACTGAGGACATAGCTAACATGATTATATTGATAACATGATAAACAATGTATATAATGCATAGGACATTAGCTAAACACGTGATTCATATTGATGACATGACCTAAACACTGATTATAACTTGATACATAGCTAAACATGATTGAACTGATAACAAGTAAGCCTATAACACTGATGAATTACTAACTGATACATAGCTATGACTGATTTAGTACATAAGCTACGCACTGATTATAAACTGATGACATGATACAATTTAACTGATATACTAAACTGATTAAATGAGTAAATATTAGTTATAACATGATATAAACTGCATGATATAAATGATGTGTAAACACTGAATTATAGACTGAGACATAGCTAAACATGATTATAATAACATTGATAGCCTTATGATAACGTAAACATCTGATTATGAAATGATAACATAGTAAGCATGATTATAACTGATGACATAGCAGATTAACTGATGAATAAGCTAAAACTGTATAACTGCTCATTGAAATCTAAACATGATGATAACTGATGACCATAGCTAAACACTGATTATAAACTGATAAATAGCTAAACCACTGATATAATGAACAACTACAAACACTAATTATAACTGATACCCGCTAAACATAAAATAGCTTAACACTGATGATAATGAAATAGCTAAACATTGATTAATGATAACATAGCTAAGCACTGGTATTCAAACTGAATGCATAGTAAAAATGATTTTAACTGCTGATAGCATAAACACTGATTATAACTGATGCCGTAAACACTGATTTAACTGATAACATAGCTAAACATTGATTATAACTGACTAAATAGCTAGCCGTTAAACTGCTGACATGATAAAACTATTAATGATGACATAGCTAAACACTATAGATTACCTAAAGCTATAACTAATAGCCTAAATAAAACTGGATTAAACTGATAACATGTAAGCGATATAGATGACAGCTACATGATTATAACTGAGGACATAGCTAAACACTGTTCATGAATAATTGATAACACGATACTATAGCTAAACATGATTATAACTGATACTAGTACACACGTACTGATGATAGTAAACCTATGATAACTATGACATAGCTAAACACTGATTATAAATGACTAGACATAGCTAAACAATGATTATAACTGAAACGAGCTAAACCTGATGTAACAAGTAATGTGTTACACAGACTAAAACACACTGATTAGAATGATAACAGAGCTAAAAATGATTATACGATGACGTAGCAACACTGATTATAACTTGACAGTAACCTGAATACTGCTTAACATCTATTTAGACATAGTACAGTTATAATGTAACATGCTACACTATACGATAGGCAACACTGATTAACTATAATACCTAACGTATAACTAACATAGTCTAACAACACGTAATGATACTGATACATGTATAACGACACATAGCTAAGCATGATCTATTAATGCTAGATAAATACGCTAAACACTGATATAATTGATGACATAGCAACACACTGATTATAACTGAGACATTGATAAACATGACTTCTAAACTGATATACATAGCTAAACTTGATATTAACCTGATGACAAGCTAGGCACTGGATATAATGATGACATAGATGAACAATGGTATAACTGGGGTACATAGCTAAACACTGTTTATATACTGATGATATGCTAACACTGTTTATAAATGATGACATAGCTAAAACGTGTTTATAATGATGACAAAGCTAAACACTGGTTAAACTGATGACATGGCTAAAAATTAAATGATGAATAGCTAAACACTAATTACTCTGATGACATAAGCTATAAACGATTATAAACTGATGACATAGCTAACACTGATCATAACTGATGACAGAGTTAACACTGATTTCGAACTCAGACATAAGCACTAAACACTGATTAAACTCATGACATAGCTAACACTGTATAACTGATAAACATAGCTAAACACTGATTAAACTGATAACATAGATAAAACCATGATTATAACTGATACGTTAGCTAACATGATTATAAAGAGGACATAACTCAAACTGAGTATAACTGGACATCGCTAAAAACCACTTTATAAATGATGGACTAGCTAAAAACCGATGATAAATGATGACCATAGCTAAAAAACGATATAAACTGATGACATAGATTACAACCCAATTATAACTGATGACCACAGCTATTAACATGATTATAAACTGATGACATAGCTTAAACACGATGATATAAATGAATGACATAGCTAACAAACGATTATAAACTGAGACCATAGCTACAAAAACCGATTATATGATACATAGCTAAACACCACTATATAACTGATGACCACAGCTTACACTGATTATAACTGATGACATGGATCTAAACAACTGATTATCCATCGGAGGACATAGCTAAAACATGATTATAACTGCATGACATAGCTAAACACTGATTAAACTGATGGACATAGCTAAACACTGATTATAATTGATGGACATAGCTAATCACCGATTATAACTACGGGGGACATATTAAGTTTAACTGATAACTAGTTTGATATGGCCATAAGGATAATATGTTGGTTATAGCTAAATGATTATGTTTATTGTTATTGCAAGGCAGACGCGGGGACAGAGGTTTCTTGTAAGGGTCCGACCAGCTGGGCTGGAGAGTGGGGCCTGCAGGCAATGCGCAGTTCATTCAGCCATTGGGTGTCTGGGAGATCGTCCCTAGAAGCGTGGTGAGAAAGGGGGATGACTTGCTGGCAGGTCTTGTTGTTGGCTGGCTTCCAGGATTCATCAGTAAGTGGCTTTATGTTTATTGGGGCATCTTAATTTACAGGTCAGTGTGTGCTAAGACAGCAAGAACATTAGGTCCTTCTTTCTGCTGCCAATGATTTTACCAGTTCTAGGTTTTCAACCAGGTGTAGTTCGGTCCAATGAGTTTACCAGTGTCCTGGGTTCCAACAAGTTAGTAGTCTGTGCCAATGATTTACCAGTGTTGGGTTCCAACCAGTGATACAGTGTTGTGCCCCATGATTTTACCAGTCGGGTCAAACCAGTTATTAGTTGTTGTTGCCCTAATGATTTTACCAGTGTGGGATCACCCAGTTAATCAGTGGTTCCCAATGATGTTATCAGTGTCTTGGTTCCAAACCTAGTTACAGTCTGTTCAAGATTTTATTCAAGTTTGTCTGGGTTCAACAGTTATCAGTCGTTCCCCATGATTTTATCAGTTGTCTGGGTTCCCAAACCAGTATCAGTCTATCTGCCAATGATTTTACCAGTGTCTGGGTTCCAACCAGTTATCAGTCTGTGCCAATGATTTTACCAGTCTGGGTTCCAACCAGTTATTAGTCTGTGCCAATGATTTTACCAGTGTCTGGGTTCCAACCAGTTATCAGTCTGTTCCAATGATTTTATCAGTGTCTGGGTTCCAACCAGTTATCAGTCTGTTCCAATGATTTTATCAGTGTCTGGGTTTCAACCAGTTATCAGTCTGTTCCAATGATTTTACCAGTGTCTGGGTTCCAACCAGTTATCAGTCTGTTCCAATGATTTTATCAGTGTCTGGGTTTCAACCAGTTATCAGTCTGTGCCAATGATTTTATCAGTGTCTGGGTTCCAACCAGTTTTCAGTCTGTTCCAATGATTTTATCAGTGTGCAGGTTCCAACCATTTATTTATCAGTGCTAATTATTTTACCGGTGTCTGGGTTCAACTATATAGTGTAATATAAGTGTAATTGTATATGTGTATGCTAAAAAGTGTCCGTTTAATATGTGTTCTCATCTGTGCGTGACATGTGTCTCAGTTGGTGAATGTTATCTGGGGGTATGATCCTGATCCTGTGTGACATAGCTGGGTGATTATTATATAGGACATAATCCACTATTGCTCTCCATTATAAAAGTGATGGCATTATTCTGCCCCAGAATGACAGTGTGACTTCCATGATATAAAAAGAAAAGGTAGAAAATGCATGGTCTATGGGTGGGAACCATAGATTTCCTGTGATTTAGACACAGGCTTTAGATTGTAAGCTCTATGGGAAAGGTTTTTTCCCCCTAGGCACATAGGTGACATCATTGGCCAGGAGTGTAAAGAAGGGAAGGGTCGAAGGGTTTGGCAGGCATAAGAGTTAATACTACAGATGCCAGTGGAGCATCTGTCACTGTTAAATCTCATCTGCCATTAAGTCATCAAGTCCTCAAAGTGTCTAAATCACTCTGCAAAGCAGATACGTCCCTTGCAGATCCTGTTACCTCCCATCGTTATCTGTCATCGTCAGATACTTGGGGGGAAAATCATTTTCAGGATCATTAATAACCAAATTAAAATGGCGCCGTCACATTGACATATTTCCTACGTACTCTAGTTACAAGTTCTCCAACCAGAACATTTAGTATAAATAAAGCCCTCTCTGTCCACCAACAGGTTCTATGTCCAAACCCATGAATTAGCTCAGACCTGGATTCTTTCATTTATAACCAGACCTAATGTTTGGTACCATTATGGGAAATGGTTCCTCCCTACAAAGGATATCCACTGGGGGCTATGTGGTGCCTCTGACTTACTCCACACCATGTACTAATAAATGTCACCACAGTCCAGGTTTATTTGCATTACGTTATTTACATTTTGGTGCACAACAAAACTTTCTTCAGGTATAAAAAACCGAGAGGTATAGCACTTCACAAAACAAAGGTCTATTCCTATGTCGAAGAGCACACTGTGCTGGGGAGTAGTGTGATGGTAGATGGGGGGTGAGATGGAGAGAGTAGGAGGATACAATGGGGAGTAGTGTGATGGGAGATGGAGGGGTGAGATATGGAGAGAGTAGGAGGATAAATGGGGAGTAGTGTGATGGAAGATGGAGGGGTGAGATATGGAGAGAGTAGGAAGATAAAATGGGGAGTAGTGTGATGGGAGATGGAGGGGTGAGATGGAGAGAGTAGGGAGGATATAATGGAGTAATTGTGATGGGAGATGGAGGGGTGAGATGGAGAGAGTAGGAGATTTTTAATGGGAGTAGTGTGATGGGAGATTGAGGGGTGTGATATGGAGGAGGAGTTAGGAGGATATAATGGGGAGAGTAGGTGATGGGAGATGAGGGGGTGAGATGGGAGAGAGTCGGGGATTATAATGGGAGGGTAGTGTGATTGGGGATGGAGGGGGTGAGATGGAAGAGGGAGGAGTAGGGAGATTATAATGGGAGTAGTTTGATGGAAGAGGGAGGGGTGAGATATGGATAGAGTAGGAGGAATAAAGGGAGTAGTGTGATGGTAGAGGGAGGGGTGAGATATGGAGAGAGTAGGGGAAGATATAAATGGGAGTAGTGTGATGGGAGAGGGAGGAGTGAGATGGGAGAGGAGTAGGAGGCGATCTAAATGGGATAAGTAGTGTGATGTGGGAGAGGGGAGAGGGAGGGGTGAAGATGGAGAGAGTAGGAATATATAATGGGAGTAGTGTGATGGGAGATGGAGGGGGTGAGATGGAGAGGAGTATTGGATATAAATGGGAAGTAGTGTTGATGGTAGATGGAAGGGTGAGATATGGAGAGAGTAGTAGGATATAATGGGAGTAGTGTGATGGGAAATGGAGGGGTGAGATATGGAGAAAGTAGGCGGATTACAAATGGGGAGTGGGTTGATTGTTAATGGGAGAGGGGGGTGAGATAGGAAAGAGTAGGAGAATATAATGGGAGGTTAGTAGTGTGATGGAGAGGAGAGGTGTAGAAAATGGAGAGAGATAGGGCAGATAAACTGGTGAGTCGTTTGATGGGGGAGAGGGCGGGGGTAGGAGATATGGAGAGGAGTAGGAGATACAATGGTGAGCTTGGTGTGATGGAGAGGTGAGGAAAATGGGAGAGCGGAAAGAGTAGGAAGCAAAATGGTGGAGGTAGTGTGAGTGGTAGATGGGAGGGTGAAGAATGGAGGAGTTAGGAGAGATATGGAGTAGAGTGATGGGGAGATGGACGGGTGAGGAATGGAGCGATAGGAGATATAATGGGAAGTAGTTGTGGATGGGGATGGAGTTGAGAGGGGAGTAGAGATATGGGGGAGGTATGGAGGAGAATGAGAAATGGATAGCGAGAGATAGAGATGGTAGTATATGGGAGATGGAGGGGTTGGGATATGGAGAGACGTAAGGAGGAATATAATGGGAGAATAGTGTGATGGAGATGAGGGGTGTATGGAGATATAGGTAAGTATGGATTGGAGAGGGGGGTAATGGAGGAGTGAGATATATGGTAGTGTGATGGAGATGGAGGGGTGGTGGAGAGGCAGTAAATGTGGTAGTGGAGGGTATGGAAGAGATGGAGATAGGAGATACAAGGGGGAGTAGTTGATGGGAGTGTAGGGGTTGAAGAATGGAGAGATGTAGGGATAAATGGGGAGGTAGTGGTAATGGGAGATGTTAGGGGTGAGGATATGGGAGAGAGTAAGGAGGAAGATACAATGGAGTAGAGTAATGGGGCAGATAGGGGGTAGGATATGGAGAGAGTAGGGGGATTAATGGAGTAGTGTGATGGGGATTTTAGGGGTGAGATATGAGAGAGAAGGGGGATACAATGGGGGTAGTGTATGGGATGTAGGGGTGAGATATGAGAGAGCAGAGGGAGATACAATGGAGTAGGTGTGATGGGGATGGAGGGGGAGATATGGGAGAGAGTAGGGAGATTACAATTGGGCGTGAGTAGTGTAAGGGAGATGGAGGGGTGAGATAGTGGAGAGGTAGGGGATACAATGGGGAGTAGGGTATGGGAGATGGAGGGGTGAGATATGGAGAGAGCAGGGAGAACAATGGGGAGTAGTATGATGGGAGATGAGGGGTGAGATGATATGAGAGAGTAGGGGGATACAATGGGAGTAGTGTAATGGGAGATGTAGGGGTGAGATAGGGAGAGTAGGTAGGAGGATATAAAGGGGAGTAGTGTGATGGGAGATGGAGGGGTGAGATATGGGTGGATATGGAGAGAGTTAGGAGGGATACATGGGAATAGGTGTGGATGGTAGGATGGAGGGGTGAGGTTGAGGATTATTGGAAGAGGAGGGGGGGGCTACAATTGGGGAGTGTGTTAAGTAGTGTGATGGGAGAGGAGGGGGTGGAAGTGGATAGTGTAGGGGATACAAGTGGGGAGTGGTATATGGGAGATGGGAGATGTAGGGGTGAGATATGGAGAGAGTAGGGGGTTACAATGGGGAGTAGTTTAATGGGAGATGTAGGTGTGAGATATGGAGAGAGCAGGGAGATACAATGGGGAGTAGTGTGATGGGAGATGGAGGGGGTGAGAAATGGCAGAGAGTAGGGAGATACAATGGGAGAGTAGTAGTGTAATGGGAGATTAGGGGTGAGATATGGAGAGAGGGGGGGATACAATGGGGAGTAAGTTGGAATGGGAGATGTAGGGTTGAGATTATGGAGAGAGTAGGGGGATACAATGGGGAGTAGTGTAATGGGAGATGTAAGGGTGAGATATGGAGAGAGCAGGGAGGTACAAGGGGAGTAGTGTGATGGGAGATGGAGGGGTTGAGATATGGAGAGAGTAGGGAGATACAATGGGGGAGTATGGTATGGGAGATGGCGAGGGGTGAGATATGGAGAGTGTAGGGGGATACAATGGGGAGTAGTGTAATGGGGAGAGGGAGGGGTGAGATATGGAGAGGAGCAGGGAGATACAATGGGGAGTAGTATGATGGTGAGATGGGGGGTGAAGATTAGGGAGGAGAGTAGGGGATACAATGGGGAGTTGTGTAATGGGAGATGTAGGGGGTAGGGGAGGATATTGTTTTGGGGAGGGAGGAGGTAGGGGGGGATACAATGGGGAGTAGTGTTAATTGGTGAGTCGTTAGGGGTGAGATATGGAGAGAGTAGGGGGATACAATGGGGGTAGTGTGATGGGAGATGGAGGGTGAGATTGGAGAGAGTAGGGGATCACTGGGTAGTAGTGTAAGGGAGTGATGTAGGGGTGAGTATGGAGAGAGAGGGAGATTACAAGGGGAGTAGTGTGATGGAGCTGGGGATTGGGGTAGAGAATGGAGAAGAGTAGGGAGATGGACAATGGGGAGTAGTGTAATGGGGAGATGTAAAGGGTTGAGATATTGGAGAGAGCAGGGAATGACAAGGGGAGGTAGTGGTGATGGGAGGATGGAGGGGGTGAGATAGTGGAGAGAGTAGGGAGCGACAATGGGGAGTAGTGTAATGGGAGAGGGAAGGGGTGGGGGGAGATATGGAAGAAGTAGGGGGATACAATGGGGAGTAGTGTGAATGGGAGATGGAGGGGTGAGATATGGAGAGAGTAGGGAGATACAATGGGGAGTAGTGTAATGGGAGATTGTAGGGGTAAGTATGGAGAGAGAGTAGGGAGATACAATGGGGAGTAGTGTGATGGGAGATGAGGGGTGTGAGATAGGGAGAGCCCGGAGGGAGATAAATGGGAGTAGTTAATGGGAGATGTAAGGTTGAGAATATGGAGAGAGCAGGGGGAGATTAAATGGAGAGTAGTGTAGATGGGAGAGATGGAGGGGTGAGATATGCAGAGGAGTAGTAGGAGATACAATGGGTGGTAGGTAATGGGAGATGTAAGGGGTGAGATGGGAGGAGAGTAGGGGGGATACAATGGGGGGAGTAGTGTTAATGGGAGATGTAGGGGTTGAGATATTGGAGAGAGTAGGGGGATACAATTGGGGAGTGTGTAAGGGGAGATGTAAGGGTGAGATATGGAGAGAAGCAGGAGTAGGGAGATAACAATGGGGAGTTAGTGTGATGGGAGATGGGATGGGGTTGAGATATCTGAAGAGAGAGAGTAGGGAGATAAGAAGATACAAATGGGGAGTAGTGTATGAAGTGGGAGATGGAGGGGTGAGAAATGGAGAGAGTAGGGGATCCCAATGGGGAGTAGGTAATGGGAGATAGTGGAGGGGTGAGAGGTGAGTGGATGGGAGAGACAGGGAGATTTACAATGGGGGAGTAGTATGATGGAGAGATGGAGGGGTTGAGATATAGAGAGAGTAGGGGGATGTACAATGTGGAGTAGTGTAATGGGAGATGTAGGGGTGAGTATGGGAGAGAGTAGGGGGATACAATGGGGAAGAGTAGTTAATGGGAGATGTAGGGGTGAGATATGGAGAGAGCAGGGAGATACAATGGGGAGTAGTGTTAATGGGAGATGGAGGGGGAGATATGGAGAGAGTAGGGGGATACAATGGGGAGTAGGAATGGGGAGATGTAGGGGTGAGATATGTGGAGAGGAGCCAGGAGATCCACATGGGGAGTATAGTTGTTGAATTGGAGATGGAGGGGTGAGAAATGGAGAGAGTAGGGAGATACAATGGGGAGTTGTAATGGAGAATGTAACGGTGAGATATGGAGAGAGCAGGGGGTAGGATACAATGGGGACGTGTGTGATGGTGGAGATGGCGGGGGTGAGATATGTATGGAGAGAGTGGGGGATACAATGGGGAGTAGTGTAATGGGAGATGGAGGGTGAGATATGGAGAGCGAGAGGTAGGGGGTAGACAATGGGGTCAGAGTGTAATGGGAGATGGAGGGGTGAGATATGGAGAGAGTAGGGGGATAAATAGGGAGTAGTGTAAGTGGAGATGTAGGGGTAATAATGGAGAGAGCAGGGATTACAATGGGGAGTAGTGTGATGGGAGATGGAGGGGTGAGATATGGAGAGAGCAGGGAGACAAATGGGGAGTAGTAGTTTATGGGAGATGAGTGGGGTGAGATATGGAGGGAGCAGGAGATACAATGGGGAGTAGTGTGATGGGAGATGGAGGGGTGAGATATGCGAGAGTAGGGAGATACAATGGGGAGTAGTGTAATGGGAGATGTAGGTGTGAGATATGGAGAGAGTAGGGGAGATTACAATGGGGAGAGTGTGATGGGAGGAGATGTAGGGTGTGAAGATATTGGAAGGAGAGGAGTAGGGGGGATAAAATGGGGAGTAGTGAATGGGAAAGGTAAGGGGTGGAGATATGGAGAGAGGAGAGCAGGGAGATAAAATGGGTGAAGTAGTGATGGGAGATGGAGGGTTGAGATATGGAGAGAGTAGGAGGATACAAGGGAGTAGTGTAGGAGATGAGGTGGTGAAGATTGGAGAGAGTTTAGGGAGATTTACAATTGGGGAGTTGTGTGATGGGAGATGGAGGGGTGAGATATGGAGAGAGTAGGGGGATACATATGGGGATAGTGTAATGGGAGATGGGGGGGTGAGATATGGAGGGAGAGCAGGGGATACAATGGGGAGTAGTATTGAGGGAGATGGAGGGGTGAGATATAGAGAGAGTAGGGGAGTACAATGTGGAGTAGTGTAAATGGGAAGATGTAGGGGTGAGATTTGGAGAGAGTAGGGGAGATTACAATGGGGAGTATAGGGTAATGGGAGATGTAGGGGTGAGATATGGAGAGAGTAGGGGGATACAATGGGGAGTAGTGAATGGGAGATGGAGGGGTGAGATATGGAGAGAGTAGGGGATATAATGGGAGTGGTGTAATGGGAGATGAGGGGTGAGATATGGAGAGTGCAGGGAGATACAATGGGGAGTGTAGTTGTAGTGTAAGGGGAGAGCTGTAAGGGTAGATTGAGATTTGAGATATGGAGGAGTAGAGGAGCAGGGAGATAGGATACAATGGTGAGTATTGTGATGGGAGATGGAGGGGTGAGATATGCAGAGAGTAGGGGAGATTCAATGGGGAGTAGTGATGTTAATGGGAGATGTAGGGGTGAGATATGAAGAGAGTAGGGGGATACATGGGAGTAGTGTAATGGGAGATGTAGGGGGGTGAGATATGGAGAGGAGGAGGGGGATGGATTACAATGGGAAGTAGTGGTAAGGAGATGTAGGGGTGAGATATGGAGAGAGCAGGGAGATACAATGGGGGAGTAGTGTGATGGGGGGGAGATGGAGGGGTGAGATATGGAGAGAGTAGGGAGATACAATGGGAGTAGTGTGAAGGGAGATGGAGGGGGGAGATATGGAGAGAGGTAGGGGGATACAAATGGGGAGTAGTGTAATGGGAGATGGAGGGGTGAGGATTATGGAGAGGAGCAGGGAGAGAGATTAATGGGGGAGTAGAGTAGGGGTAGATGTATTTGATGGAGATGGGAAGGGGGGTTGGAGATATAGAGGAGTAGGGGGGATACAATGGGAGTAGTGTGGAATGGGAGATTGTAGGGGTGAGATATGAAAGAGAGTAGGGGGATTACAATGGGGATAGTGTATGGGGAGATGTAGGGGGGTGAGATGTGGAGAGAGTGGGGATACAATGGGGAGTAGGGTAAGGGAGATGGAGGGGGTGAGATATGGAGGAGAGTAGGGGATAATGGGGAAGTAGTGTTAATGGGGAGAGTAGGGAGGAGATATGGAGAGCAGGGAGATTCAAAGGAGTATAAAGTAGTTTGTGGATGATGGGAGATGGAGGGGTGAGGAAATGGGATGAGGAGTAGGGAGATACAATGGGGAGTAGTGTAATGGGGAGTAGGTAAGGGGGTGGAGATATGGAGAGAGAGGAGATACAATGGGGTAGTAGGTTGTAGGGAGGGAGATGGAGGGGTGAGGATATGGAGAGAGTAGGGAGAACAATGGGGAGTAGTGTGATGGGAGATGGAGGGGTGAGATATGGAGGGGTAGGGGGATACATGGGGGAGTAGTGTAATGGGAGATGGAGGGGTGAGAATGGGGGAGGAAGTAGGTAGGGGGATACAATGGGGGAGTAGTGTGTAATGGGAGATGTAGGGTAAGATATGGAGAGAGCAGGGGAGGAGTACAATGGGGAAGTAGTGGTGATGGAGATGGAGGGGTGAGATATGGAGAGAGCAGGGAGATACAATGGGGAGTGTAGAGTAGGTGATGGGAGATGGAGGGTTGAGAGTGGAGAGAGTAGGGAGGATGACAATGGGGGAGGTAGGTAATGGGAGATGGAGGGGGTGAAGATATGGAGAGAAAGAGGGAGATACAATGTGGAGTACTGTGATGGGAGATGGAGGGGTGAGATATGGAGAGAGCAGGGGATACAATGGGGAGTAGTGTGATGGGGATGGAGGGGTGAGATATGGAGAGAGTAGGGAGATACAATGGGGAGTACTGTGATGGGAAGATGGAGGGGGGAGATATGGAGAGAGCAGAGGGGGTTACAATGGGGGAGTGGTGTGATGGGAGATGGATGGGTGAGATGGAGAGAGCAGGGAGATTCAATGGGGAGTAATGTGATGGGAGATGGAGGGGTGAGATATTGAGAGAGCAGGGAGATACAATGGGGAGTAGTGTGATGGAGGAGAGGGGTGAGGTGGATATGGAGAGAGCAGGGAGATTCAATGGGGAGTAGTGGGTGTGGGGAGATGGAGGGGTGAGATATGGAGAGAGCAGGGGATGATTACAATGGGGAGTACTGTGATGGGAGGATGGAGGGGTGAGATATGGAGAGAGCAGGGGGTGGTACAATGGGGAGGTAGTGTAATGGGAGATGGAGGGGTGAGATATGGAGAGAGCAGGGAGATCAATAGGGAGTAGTGTGAGGGAGATGGGGAGGGGTGAGAAATGGAGAGAGTAGGGGGATACAATGGGGAGTAGTGTAATGGGAGATGTAAGGGTGAGATATGGAGAGAGAGCAGGGAGTACATGGGGGAGTAGTGTTGATGGGAGATGGAGGGGTTGGGTTGGAAGGAGAGAGTAGGGAAGATTACAATGGGGGATATTGTGTAATGGGAGATGGAGGGGGTGAGATATGGAGAGGAGGGGGATACAATGGGGAGTAGTGTAATGAGAGATGGAGGGGTGAAGATATGGAGAGAGTAGGGGGATACAATGGGGAGTAGTGTGTATGGAGGTAATGGGAGAGTAGGGGTAAGATATGGAGAGAGCAGGGAGATACAATGGGGAGTAGTGTGATGGGAGATGGAGGGGTGAGATATGGAGGAGCAGGGAGGAGATTACAAGGGGGGTAGTGTGATGGGGAGATGGAGGGGTGGGGGAGATTGGAGGAGAGTAGAGGAGGATTACAATGGGGAGTAGGTAATGGGAGATGGAGGTGGTTGGAGGATAGGAGAGAGCAGGGAGGATACCAATGGGAGTACTTGTGATGGGAGGATGGAGGGGGAGAGATATGGAGAGAGCAGGGAGATACAATGGGGAGTAGTTTGATGGGAGATGGAGGGGTGAGATATGGAGAGAGTAGGGGAGTACAATGGGAGGGAGAAGTAGGTGATGGAAGATGGAGGGGGTGAGATATGGAGAGAGCAGGGGGTTACAATGGGGAGTAGTGTGATGGGAGATGGATGGGTGAGATATGGAGAGAGCAGGGAGATTCAATGGGAGTAATGTGATGGGAGATGGAGGGGTGGAATATGGAGAGAGCAGGGAGATAACAAATGGGGAGTAGTGTGATGGGAGAGGGAGGGGTGAGATATGGAGAGAGCAGGGAGATACAATGGGGAGTAGTGTGATGGGAGATGGAGGGGGTGCGATATGGAGAGAGCAGGGAGATACAATGGGGAGTACTGTGATGGGGAGATGGAGGGTGAGATATGGAGAGAGCAGGGGGATACAATTGGGGAGTTAGGTGATGGGAGATGGAGGGGTGAGATATGGAGAGAGCAGGGGATACAATGGGGGCGGAGTAGTTATGAGGAGATTGGAGGGAGTGAGCGGTGAGATATGGAGAGAGTAGGGATGATACAATGGGGAGTAGTGTTGATGGGAGATGGAGGGTGTGAGATATGGAGAGGAAGCAGGGGGATACAATGGGAGTAGATGATGGGAGATGGAGGGGTGAGAGGTGAGATATGGAGGGTTAGGAAGATACAATGGGAGAGTAGTAGTGTAATGGGAGATGGAGGGGTGAGTATGGAGAGAGACGGGGGATACAATGGGGAGTAGTGTAATGGGAGATGGAGGGGTGAAGATATGGAGAGGAGCAGGGAGATACAATGGGGAGTAGGATGATGGGAGATGGAGGGGTGAGATATGGAGAGAGCAGGGAGATACAATGGGGAGGTCCTGTGATGGGAGATGGGAGGGAGTGAGATATGGAGAGAGCAGGGAGGATACAATGGGGAGTAGTGTGATGGGAGATGGAGGCGTGAGATATTCACCCCCCTCCATCGCCCATCACACTAACTCCCTTTGTATAATCCTAAACTAATCCATATCTCACCCCCCTCCGCTCTCCCGCATCACACACGGACTCGCCCATTGTAATCCGCCTACACTATCCCATATCTCACCCCTCCATCTCCCACTCACACTACTGCCCCATTGTATTCCTCTACCATCCAGATCTCCCCCCCACTCCCATCACACTACCCCTCCCTTGAATCTTCCCTACTCTCTACCAAATCCAACCCCTCCCATCTCCCTAACCACGTCCCAGTATTCCTCCTACTCTTTCCATATCTCACCCCCCCTTCACTCTCCATCACACTACTCCCATTATATCCTCCTACTCTCTTCCTCCATCCCTCAATCTCCTATCCACTACTTTCTCCCTTGTATCCCCTCCTACTCTCTCCATATCTCTTCCCTCCATCTCCCATCACACTACTCCCCATTTTACCTCCTACTCTCTCCATATCTCACCCCCCCATCTCCCATCACACACTACTCCCATTGTATCCACCCCTCTACTCTCTCCATATCTCACCCTTCCATCTACCCTCACACTACTTCTATTATATCCTCCTACTCTCTCAATATCTCCCCCCTCCATCTCCCATCACACTACTCCCCATTATATCTTCCTCACTCTCTCCATCTCAATCCTCACTCTCCATCCCACTACTCCCCATTTTACCTTCCTACTCTCTCCATCTCACCCCTCCATCTCCTATCAAACTACTACCTATTGTATCCTCCTACACTATCCATATCTCACCCGTCCATCCCTCCTTACACCTACTCACCATTGTGTCCTACTCTCTCCATATCTCCCCCCTCCATCTCCCATGGCACTACTCCCCATTATATCCTCCTACTCTCTCCATTCTCACCCCTTCATCTCCCATCACAACTACTCTCCCCATTGTATCCTCCTACTCTCTCCAATCTTCACCCCTCCCTCTCCCATCAACACTACCCCCATTTACACTCCTCCTACTCTCTCCATATCTCATCCCTCCATCTCCCATCACACTACTCCCATTATATCTTTCTACTCATCCCATATCTCCCCCCTCCATCTCCCATCACCTACTCCCATTGTATCCTCCTACTCTCTCCATATCTCCCCCTCCATCTCCCATCACAACTACCCACTTGTATCCTCCACTCTCCTCCATATCTCACCCCTTCCATCTCCCATCTCACTAACTCTCCATTGTTATCCTCCTACTCTCTCCATCTCACCCCCTCCATCTCCCATCACACTACCCCATTGTTCCCCACTCTCCTCCATATCTCCACCCCTCCATCTACCTCACAACACTACTCCCCATTGTATCCTCCTACCTATCCAGATCCTCCCCCCCAATCCCCATTATCTCCTATCCTCCTCCTCCATCTCCCATCATACGCACTCCCCATTGTATCCTCCCTACCTATCTCCATATCTCACCCCTCCATCTCCATCAACTACTCCCATTATAGCCTCCCAACTCCATATCCACCCTCCATCTCCATCAACTGCTCCCCATTGTATCCTCCTACACTATCCATATCTCACCCCCTCCATCTCCCATCATACTACTGCCTATTGTATCCTCCTACACTATCCATATCTCACCCCTCCATCTCCCATCACACTACTCCCATTGTATCCTCCTACACTACCATACTCGCACCCCTCTCCTCCTCCCATCACACTACTCCCCATTTTATCCTCCTACACTATCCATATCTCACCCCTCCATCTCCCCATCACACACTCCCATGTTCCTCCTCACCTACCCATATCTCATCACCCTCCATCTCCCATAAACACACTCTCACTCCCCATTAATCCCCACTCCTACCTATCCATATCTCACCCCTCCATCTCCCCTCACACTACTTCCCTTATGTCCTCCTACTATCTCCATACTCACCCCTCCATCTCCCATTACACTACGCCCCATTGTATCCTCCTACACTATCCATATCTCACCCCTCCATCTCCCATCACCACTACTCCTTATATCCTCCTATACGTCTCCATATCTCACCCTCCATCTCCTCACACTACTCTCCCATTTTCCTCCACACTCTCTCCATCTCACCCCTCCATCTCCCATCACACTACTCCCATTATAGCCTCCTACCTCTCTATATCTCACCCCTTCACTCACTCCCACACACTACTCCCCATTGTATCCTCCTACACTATCCATATCTCACCCCTCCCTCTCCCATCACACTACTCCCCATTGTTCCTCCTACACTTAATCCAATCTTCACCCCTCCATCCCACCATCACACTACTCCCCATTGTTATCCCCTACTCTCTCCATATCTCACCCCTCCATCTCCCATCACACTACTCCCCATTGTACTCTCCTACACCTATCCATATCTCACACCCCGCTCTCCCATCACACTACTCCCATTGATACCTCCTACACTATCCAACTCACCCCGCACCCTCTCCCATCACACTACCCCACTTGTATCCTCCTACACCTCCATATCTCACCCCCTCCATCTCCCATCACCACTTCTCCCCATTGTACCTCCTACCTATCCATATCACCACCCTCTCCATCGCCCTAACACTACTCCCCATTGTATCCTCCTACACTATCCATATCTCACCCCTCCATCTCCCATCAACTACCCCCATGTACCTCTACACTATCCATTATCACCCTCCATCTCCCCATCAACTACTCCCATTATATCCTCCTACACTACTCCATATCTCACCCCTCCATCGCCCATCACACTACCCCCATTATACTCCTACACTATCTATATCTAACCCCTCCATCTCCCATCATACTACTCCCATTATATCCCCTCCTCTCTCCATATCTCACCCCTCCCATCTCCAATCACCACTACTCTCCCTTATATCTTCGACTCTCTCCATATCTCCCCCCCTCCATCTCCCATCACCCTACTCCCATTGTATCCCCTACTCCTCTCCATATCTCCCCCTCCATCTCCAATCACACTACTCCCATGATACTTTTCCGCTACTCTCTCCATATCTCCACCCCTCCATCTCCCATCACACTACTCCATTGTATCCTCCTACTCCTCCATATCTCACCCCTCCATCTCCCATCACATACTCCCATTATATCCTCCTACTCTCTCCATATCTCACCCCCCATCTTCCCATCACACTACTACCCTTTATATCCTCCACTCTCTCTCCATCTCCCATACATAACTCCCCATTTTTCCTCCTACTCTCTCCCCCACAATCTCACCCCTCCACTCTCCCCTAAACTACTCCCTTATATCCTCCCTACTCTCTCTATCACCCATCACACAACTACTCCCATTTTTCTCCTACTCTCTCCATATCTTACCCCTCCATCTCCCATCACACACTACTCCCATTATATCCTCCTACCTACTCATATCTCACTCCTCCATCTCTCCCCTCAATCTCCCATCACAACTTCCCCATTGTCCTCCTACTCTCTCCATATCTCACCCTCCATCTCCCACACACTACTCCCATTGTATCCTCCTACTCTCTTCTCCATCTCACCCCCCATCTCCCATCACACTACTCCCCATTGTATCCTCCTACTCTCTCCATATCTCACCCCTCCATCTCCATCACACTACCCCCCATTTTACCTCCTACTCTCTCCATATCTCACCCCTCCCTCCCCATCACACTACTCTCCCATTTATCCGCCTACTCTCTCCATCTCCCATCACACTACTCCCTTATATCCTTCTACTCTCTCCATCGTCAACCCCTCCATCTTCCATCACACTACTCCCATTATACCTCCTACTCTCTCCATATCTCACCCTCCCTCTCCCCATCACACACTCCCATTGTATCTTCCTATCTCTCCACAATCTCCACCCCTGTCCCTCTCCATCACACTACCCCATCACACACTAACTCCATTTATCCTCCTACTCTCTCCATCTCACCCCTTCATCTCCACTCACACTACTCCCATTATATCCTCCTACTCCTCCATCTTCACCCGCCTCACTCCTATCACACTACTCCCATTGTATCCTCCTACTCTCCCGTACATCTTCCCCTCCATCTCCATCACACTACTCCACTACTGACTCCCATTTTATCCTCCAACTCTCTCCATATCTCACCCCTCCATCCCCATCACACTACTCCCATTGTTATCCTCCTACTCTCTCCATCTATCACCCCTCCATCTCCCATCACACTACTGCCAATGTATCCTCCTACTCTCTCCATATCTCACCCTTCCATCTACCATCACACTACTACTCCATTATAATCCCTCCTACTCTCTCAATATCTCCCCCCTCCCATCCACCCATCACACACTCCCCATAATCTCTCCTACTCTCTCCACCATCCTACACTCTCCACCCACTTCTCCCCATGTTATCTTCCTACTCTCTCCATCTCCTATTAAACTACTCCCTATTGTAATCCTCCTACACCTATCCATATCTCACCCCTCCATCTCCTGTCCACACTACTGCCCCATTGTGTCCTACTTTCTCCATATCTCCCCCCTCCATCTCCCATGGCACTACTCCCCATTGTATCCTCCTACTCTCTCCATATCTCACCCCTTCATCTCCCATCACACTACTGCCCCATTGTATCCTCCTACTCTCCTCCATATCTCACCCCTCCATCTCCCATCCACACTACTCCCCATTTTATCCTCCTCTCTCTCCTCATCTCACCCCTCCATCTCCCATCACACTACTCCCCATTTATCCGCCTACTCTCTCCATCTCCCAGCACACTACTTCCCATTATATCCTCCTACTCTTCCATGTCTCCCCCCTCCCATCTCCATCACACTACTCCCATTGTATCTTCCTACTCTCCAAATCTCACCCCTCCATCTCCCATCACACTACTCCCATTATATCCTCCTACTTTCGCCTATCTCACCCCTCCATCTTCCATCACACTACTCCCATTATATCCCCTCCTACTCTCTCCATCTCATCCCTCCATCTCCTATCACACTACTCCCATTGTATGCCCCTACTCTCTCCATATCTCTCCCCTCCATCTCCCATCACACTACTCCCATTTTTTCCTCCTACTCTCTCCATACGTCACCCCTCCCTCTCCCATCACAACTACTCCCCATTGCATCCTCCTACTCCCCATCTATCACCCCTCCATCTCCCATCACACTACTCCCCATTGTTGTAAGAATAATATATCCTACTATCCCACTTCTGACACCAAATTGTAAGAATAATATATCCTACACTGGTCCAACCATTACTTGATGCCTAGTCTTAGAACATTGAAAAGCCTCACACTGCGGAAGATATAATTGGATACACACAGGGCCTGGTACTGAAAACTATGCTCATTGTTTATTTAGTTATCATTGGCATAATAAACAAAGGAAAAACTTTGCCAGACTGAAAAGGGGCCTTAATCCAGACTTTTGTCCTGCAAATAATCATTAAACAGTCTTGAATTGCGAGATAAGACAAGTTGACATGTAGGAGGCAGAAGACTTGAATAACTAGTAATCTAGGCCCATGATGAAACAGCTTAGGCTAGGTTACTTGGTACATTTATGAAAAACAGACTAATAATATGGTCACAAAAGTCGAAAACAAATGGCTCTATTAGGCTAAGTGATTAAACAGAATATATAAAAACCTAACAATTGTATCCTCCTACTCTCTCCATATCTCAACCCTCCATCTCCCATCACACTACTCCCCATTGTACCCCCTCCTCCTACTCTCTCCATCTCACCCCCCCATCTCCCATCACACTACTCCCCATTGTATCCCCTACTCTCTCCATATCTCCCCCCTCCATCTCCCTCACTACTACTCCCATTGTATCCTCCTACTCTCTCCCTATCTCACCCCTCCATTCCCCATCACACTACTACCCCATTATATCCTCCTACTCTCTCCATCTCCACCCTCCACCTCCCATCACACTACTCCCCATTATATCCTCCTACTCACTCCATATCTCACCCATCTATCTCCCATCACACTAACTCCCAGTATAATCCTCCCTACTCTCTCCATCCACCCTCCACCTCCCATCACACTACTTCCCCATTATATCCCCTACTCACTCCAATCTCACCCATCTATCTCCCAGCACACTACTCCCAGTATATCCCTCCTACTCTCTCCATCTCATCCCTCCATCTCCCATTACACTTCCCATTGTATCCTCCTACTCTCTCCATATCTCACCCTTCCATGTACCATCACATTACTCCCATTATATCCCTACTCTCTCCATCTCACCCCTCCTCTCCCATCACACTACTCCCATTATATCCTCCTACTTCTCCATATCTCACCCCTCCACTCCCATCACACTACTCCCCCATTATATCCTCCTACCTCTCCATCTCTCACCCCTCCATCTCCCATCACACTACTCTCCCCATTTTATCTTCCTACTCTCTCCATATCTCACCCCTCCATCTTCCATCACACTACTCTCCCATTTTATCCTCCTGCTCTCTCCATATCTCACCCCTCCACTCCCTCACCCATCTTCAACTACTCCCATTTGTATCCTCCTACTTCTCTCCATCTCAACCCCCCATCTACCTCACACTACTCACTATCCCCAGCACATGTGCTCTTCGAACAGGAATAGACCTTTGTTTGGTGAAGTGCTATACCTCTCGGTTTTTTATACCTGAAGAAAGTTTTGTTGTGCACCAAAATGTAAATAACGTAATGCGAATACACCTGACTGTGGTGACATTTATAGTACATGGTGTGATTAGTCAGAGGCACCACATAGCCCCCAGGATACCCTTTGTGAGGGAGGACCATTTCCCATAATGGTACCAAACATTAGGTCTGGTTTAAATAAAGAATCCAGGTCTGAGCTAATTCATGGGTTTGTACAGGAACCTGTGTGGTGGACAGAGAGGCTTTATTTATACTAACTAATGTTCTGGTTGGAGAACTTGTAACCGAGTACGTATGAATATGTCAGATTACGGGCGCCATTTTAATTTGGTATTAATGATCCTGAAAATGATTTTCTCCCCCAAGTATCTGACGATGACAGATAACGATGGGAGGTAACATGATCCTGCAGGGACTTATCTATCTGCTTGTGGCAGAGTGATTTAGACACTTTGAGGACTTTGACTTAAATGGCAAGAGATTTAACAGTGACAGATGCTCCCTGCATCTGTAGTATTAAACTCTTAGCCTCCAAAGCCCTTCGACCTTCCCTTCTTTAACCCGCCTGGCCAATGATGTCACCTATGGCCTAGGGGGAAAAACCTTTCCCATAGAGCTTACAATCTAAACCCTGTGTCTAAATCACAGGAAATCATGGTTCCCACCCATAGACCCATGCATTTTTGTTTTACCTTTTCTTTTTATATCATGGAAGTCACACTGTCATTCTGGGGCAGAATAATGCCACACTTTTTAGAATGGAGAGCAATAGTGGATTATGTCCTATATAATAATCACCCAGCTATGTGGCACACAGGATCAGGATCATACCCCCAGATAACATTCACCAACGAGACAACTGTCACGCACAGATGAGAACACATATTAAACGGACACTTTTTAAGCATACAATATACAATCACTTATATTACACAATTGTTGAACCAACACCGTAAATAATTAGCACTGATAATAAATGTTTGGAACCGCACACTGATAAATCATTGGAACAGACCTGAAAACTGGTTGTAGAACCCCAGACCAACTGATAAAATCATGGCACAGACTGTATACTGGTTGAAACCCAGACACTGATAAAATCATTGGAACAGACTGATACTGGTTGGAACCCAGACACTCGGTAAATCATTGCACAGACGGATAACTGGTTGAAACCCGACACTGATAAATCAGTTGGCCACAGACTGATAACTGTTGAAACCCACGACACTGAATAAAATCATTGGAACAGACTGATAACTGGTTGAACCCCAGACACTGATAAAATCATTGGAACACAGACCTGATAACTGGTATTTGAAACCCAGACACTGATAAATCATGGAACAGATGATAACTGGTTGGACCCAGACACTGAAAAATCATTGGCAGTAGACTGATAACTGGTTTGACCCGACACTGATAAATCATTGGAACAGACTGATAACTGGTTGAAACCCAGACACGGATAAATCATTGGAACAGACTGATAACTGGTTGGAACCCAGACACTGAGAAAATCATTGACAGACCGATAACTGGGTGGAACCCAGACACTGGTAAAATCATTGGCACAGACTAATAACTGGTTGGACACCACACCAACTGGTTAAAATCATTTTGGCACAGACACAGACTGATAACTGGTTGGAACCCAGACACTGGTAAAATCATTGGCACAGACTAATAACTGGTTGGAACCCAGACACTGGTAAAATCATTGGCACAGACTAATAACTGGTTGAAACCTAGAAACTGGTAAAATCATTGGCAGACTGTTTATTGGCTGTCTAGCACACACTGACCTGTAAATATAAGATGCCCCAATAAACAATAAAGCCACTTACTGAGTGAATCACTGGAAGCCAGGCCAGACACAAGGACCTCCAGCAAGTACATGCCCCCTTTCTCTACACCTTCTAGGGACAGATCTCCCAGGACACCCAATGGCTGAACTGCAGCATTGCACTGCAGGCCCCACTCTCCAGGCCCTAGCAGGTCTGGACCCTTACAAGAGAACCTCCTGTACCCCTCTGCCTTGCAATAACAATAACAATAATCATTTAGCTATGTAACAACATATTGTATCCTTATGCCATATCATAACTATGTTATCAGTTAAAATTAATATGTCCCCAGTTATAATCGGTGATTAGCTATGTCATCAGTTATAATCAGTGTTTAGCTATGTCATCAGTGATAATCAGTGTTAAGCTGTGTCATCAGTTATAATCAGTGTTTAGCTATGTCATCAGTTATAATCAGTGTTTAGCTATGTCATCAGTTATAATCAGTGTGTAGCTATGTCATCAGTTATAATCAGTGTGTAGCTATGTCATCAGTTATAATCAGTGTTTAGCTCTGTCATCAATTATAATCAGTGTGTAGCTATGTCATCAGTTATAATCAGTGTGTAGCTATGTCATCAGTTATAATCAGTGTTTAGCTCTGTCATCAATTATAATCAGTGTGTAGCTATGTCATAGGTTATAATCAGTGTTTAGCTATGTCATCAGTTATAATCAGTGTTTAGCTATGTTATCAGTTATAATCAGTGTTTAGCTATGTCATCAGTTATAATCAGTGGTTAGCTACATCATCAGTTATAATCAGTCATTAATTTTAATAAGTGTTTAGCTATGTCATCAGTTATAATCAGTGTTCAGCTACATCATCAGTTGTCTCCAGTCTGGTCTCCAGTCTGGTATCTAACCTGGTCTCTAGTCCGGTCTTCAGTTTGGAATCTAGTCTGGTCTCTAGTGTGGTCTCTAGTGTGGTCTCTAGTGTGGTCTCTAGTCTTATCTCCAGTGTGGTCTCTAGGCTGGTATAGGAGAAGTCGGATTGGAGAATTCTCCCTAGGTGAATCCCACTGGGCATGTTGAGATCACTGACCGTGTTAGGGGGCAGTAACTTGCTGTACTGTAAGGCCCACTGCAAAGTCTTCAATGTCCTATGCGATCAGTCATGCAAAAATGTGGTATTTTTTAAACTGGCAGACCCCAGGTCAATTTATTTAAACGTTAGTGTGTCAGTCCAAAAATAGGGTAAAGACTGACCCATAGTACAGGCAAACCCCACAGTGCACGCACCTTGAGCGCGCCCGTCCCTCGTGCGCATACACCCCCCGCATGCGCACACCACCCTACCGGACCTCCTCTAATCCCTCCCAATTCCGACACAACACTCGTGCAAATGCGTCCGGTGTCCCTGCATATTGACAGCCTTTGGTTACATATAAAAATTGTCCCTCAATAAATATTAATAGGGCTACTTACTGAGAGCCGTTATCAGCTATTTGTGTGGCTACTAATGTTCCAAGCGTTAACGTGACTTTAGACAACTAACGGCACTTGTGACGTTACGCAAAATTTGTGTCACGTAACTGACGCAACCAATGTACTGAGCCATTAACGCCACTTTAAGACAACAGGGAGATTCAATAAAAGTTCTTACGTTTAAAATGGTGCTAATTTTGCCCCAACCAATCAGATCTTATTAACATTTGATAGCTAACATCTGATTGGTTGGGGCAGAATTAGCACCATTTTAAATGATAAGAACTTTTATTGAATAACCCTGATAATCTCTAACGCCAGCAGATAGCTGGTGTTAAAGATTCACAAAAGGCAAACTGAGAGCCACTATCAGCTCAGTGCATTCCTTAAAGGGGGCAATGAGAGCATAGCAACTCGGTACATAGCCCCTTAAATATATTTTTAATGGGTGTGGCTTGGGGTCTGGTCGTACTGAGGGGTGGGGGTAAGTGGGCCAGGGTTTCTGTGCCTATATTTCCCATCATAGCCCAACCATTTTGCAATTGAGGATGTCTACGTGACTACGTCTAATAATGTATGGCCAGCACAATGGCCAATAAAGTGTTGAAACCTTACACCAGGTTCTATAAAAATGCAATGTATGTTAGTAACATTTAGAGATATTTCTAAAATATTTAGAAAAAAGGCAAATCTTTTTGTGCACACAGAACATTTAAAGGGAAACAAACAAAGATTAACACGTGCATGTCAATATTAACTAGTGTGTATTACAAATATTTTAGCTGGTTATTTTAGAGAATATATACATGGCACAACCCCATTCATTTTTTTAAAGGGCCACTATGGGGGGTGGGGTCAACTGTCAACTATCCCCTGGCACTTTTTATACTATTATATACATATATACATATTGTCACCTGCATCATGCATGGATTTATACACATGCAGTACCCAAAAATAAAATATATTATTTATATATATATTTACACAAGTATTTACTTTTAGAATAAAGGTGACATAGATTATATCCTTTTAATATACACGAATACCCTGTAAAATGTATTCTTAAAAAACAGTGCTTAGCAATGTCATCAGTAATAATTATTGTTTAGCTGTCATCAGTTATAATCAGTGTTTAGCTATGTCATCAGTTATAATCAGTGTTTAGCTATGTCATCAGTTATATCAGTGTTTAGCTATGTCATCAGTTATAATCAGTGTTTAGCTATGTCATCAGTTATAATCAGTGTTTAGCTATGTCATCAGTTATAATCAGTGTTTAGCTATGTCATCAGTTATAATCAGGTTTAGCTATGTCATCAGTTTTTAATCAGTGTTTAGCTATGTCATCAGTAATAATTATTGTTTAGCTGTCATCAGTTATAAGCAGTGCTTAGCTATGTCATCAGTAATAATTAATGTTTAGCTATGTCATCAGTTATAATCAGTGTTTATCTATGTCATCAGTTATAATCAGTGTTTAGCTATGTCATCGGTTATAATGAGTGTTTATCTATGTCATCAGTATAATAGTTTAGCTATGTCATCAGTTATAATCAGTGTTTAACTATATCATCTTTTATAATCAGTGTTTAGCTATGTCATCAGTTATAATCAGTGTTTAGCTATGTCATCAGTTATAATCAGTGTTTAGCTATGTCATCAGTTATAATCAGTGTTTAGCTATGTCATCAGTTATAATCAGTGTTTAGCTATGTCATCAGTTATAATCAGTGTTTAGCAGTCATCAGTTATATCAGTGTTTAGCTATGTCATCAGGTATAATCAGTGTTTAGCTATGTCAAGTTAACTGGGTACCCCTCATGTATTATAAGGGATAATGTATCCCCTACTGTAAATTATAAGGATATTAGAAGTCACTGAGGAGTTCTGTGTCTATATAAAGGTACAAGGACACAGACTGAGTTATACAGGGAACTCTGGGTACCACTCATGTATTATAAAGGTGTCAGTATTCACTTACCTGGCTCCCGTTCTTGTGACAGTCTTCCTCCTTGTGCGGGTAGTGCTCTTCCGGCTGTGCGCCCGCGGTGTTCTCAAACCGGCGGAAGCGTTCCTCTGTTCCTCAGCATGCTGTCTGGCGGCTAAGGGGGAGAGGCGGTATTGGCCATTACCTCGCTGCTGTTCATTGGTCTAGGTCCTCTTGAGCGGCAAATTCAAATATGTATTATCCTATCCTGTCTGGTCTAGCCTTTTCTGAGCGAATGGAAGATTTCCAATACAGAAGGTGTTTTACTGTCATAGAGCTAC